>KN882693.1:64636-76205 GCA_000934455.1 Apostichopus parvimensis
TATATATATATATATATATATGCGTGTGTGTATTTGTATTCAATTGTGTATGTATGCATGCGTGTATATGTATGTATTGTGGGTGGTGGGGGTGGGATAGGTGGTTTTACGTGTTGGTTTGGTGTGTGGGTGGATATAAGTGTTACTGTTTTCTTTTACTGTTCTTACTATTTACTTATGGGAGTGCTCTACTAGACAAGCCCTCTGGCTTTTTTTGGAGTGCTTCCTTTCACAATTTTCCCTGTTATTGATATGTTTTGTCACTTAGTTAACTTCTCTGTATTTATATTGTGAAGAAACAAATAAATGAAATGAAATGAAAATAATAGTTTAGGGAACTACCTCTTTTTTTTTTTGATTGTACTCAAACAAGGTACCAAAGTGACAATAAACTAAAATTTGATGGCCCTAACTCCTTATACCTAGCAGTAATCCAGATTTTCCATAACAAGGACATGGAAAAAACTCAATTACTTTTAAGGGCTATCATATAGCACTGTCATTCAATTCCAATTGGGACAACTAACCCCAACTCTGTGAGATGCCAGCATGTTGTAATTGTCAACAAATAAAAACCGTTCTTTTCGATGAAAATGTTTGACATTGCATACTAGAACCAATTGGTAGTACTGCGTTTCTTAGTTTGCCTGAACTCTGTTTCAACTATTCGTCTACAGTAGGTGTTAGTGTATATCCTTTAAAACTTTATTCGACACATTTTGGCATGCTAAGATATTAACAGATAGCTATAAAACTTACAAAAAGTCCTTTTATAGAAGCTCTGACCTTTCTAATGAGTCCCAGACAATTACGCACCTGGCCGAGCTAAAATACTTCACAAGTGTTAAAGAAATACGCTTTGAAGTTTTGAAAATGAGTGACCATTATTTGACTGTCTAGCATTTGTTGGCAGCGATACTAATGACATTAAACCTTGCATGAATGAAATCCTGTGCATCTTCCATTGTGAGTCCCAGTCAATTATGTATCTGGGTGAGCTAAATTTGAGCATGAGTGACCATTACCCGACTGTCTAGCATATTTTGGGGCTTTACTGATGACGTTTAAGCATACATATGTATGATTACCTGGGCGTCTTCGGCAAGATCTCTCCCTGATCTGGGCCTCTGAAGGACTGCCTCTGCAATTGCTGCTGCTTCCTCCTCCAATTGGTCCATCAGCAGGGAGGTCCTTGACGACGAGCTTTGCCTGCTTCTTGAGAGCTCATCTAAGAATCAGAAAAAAAATTGAAAGTTTCAGCCTAACATCTGGTTAGTTGTAAATCATAAAACATACAGATATACCTTGCCCAAAACTGGCTCTTTGAGGGAGATGGATATAGGAAAGAGGATGATAATGGTCTCTATATTGTTACAAGAAATGACCAATTTTCATTCATTTATTTTTGCATTCTTTTATGCACAGCATATCACTTTTGGAACAATAATAATAAGAACAGAATCAAAAATTCATCACAATAGCAGATAACACAAGTTTTTGCACACAAAATACCATATGAAACATTATGGAGATTGGAGAATAGAGGCACTGGATTTTATTCCCTATCCTTAATAATGAACTCATACAGCCTTCCCTTCCTGACATGAAATTGCTTTTAAATGCCTTTAAAGTACTGACACTTTTGTCTTTTAAGGCGATGTTTTATGTTGCTTCCACTAATCACATACTAAAGCAAATGTACACAAAGCTCAACAATCAGCATTTTCCTCTATCCCTCTGACCTGATTTTTCAGAAGAGGCATTTCTTCCTTCTGTCTGGTTTCCCATGAGGACATCATCTGCTGTTGATGCTGTGCCTACAGAAGGGGCATCACCATCGGCAAACTCATCTTGTAACCTAGAGGCACCGGTGCCCCTGGTCCCATCCACCACATCTTCCTTTCCGTCAAGTTCTTCACCGGGCTTGCTGAGGGCATCTCCATCCTTCCAAGGGGCATTAACTGTTCCAGGTTCACCATCTTGAGGCAGTGCCTCTCCATCCGTTTCTAAACCTCCTCCAGCCCACTCATCACTAGTGAAAGAATCTTCGGCAATGCTCCCTATTTCTGTGTCATCTGACGGAAGATATTTCAGAAAATTTCTCATTAGTGATTTGCTGCACATGGAATATTAATTCTTTCTGTAACAAGGATAAGCTGGTTGCAACTTTTAAGCTGTCCGTTAGCATTTGGTTTGGACTGCTTAATCTTAAACTGGTATATTGATATATAAGACACATCCGTAACTTTCATCTCTAAAGAAATCAAAACAATTTTTTCTTACATCTTTAAGGTTTGTTCATTGTTACATCTTTTATTAAACTGAAATCAAACTAAAACATATTTACAAAAGTGTCAACAAACTGAATATGCAGGGTAAATAAAATAGAAAAAGGAATAGATAAAATTGTAGAATATAAAACCAAAAAACATACAACCACATTAAATATCGAAACAAAAGCTTGAGAACTCTGGGGTAAGATAAAGATATAACACAGCCAACATTGGATATTGTATAATGTATCAAGGATTATTTAAAAAAGTATTACTAGATGCCAGCAACCATATATCAAATAAAAGCTAGAGAAATCTGGGGAAGGATAGAGGTATAAGCACAGCGAACATTGAATATGGCATAAGGTATATAGTTAGGTATATGAAATAATTATAATATTATATCATGGCAGCAACCATATATTTAATTTATCACTGGTGTTAGGAATCTGTGGATGGCTAACAAAAACAACAATAAAGCCATGCTTGAATGCAGAAAATATAGAGAGGGGAGGGGTGGGGGTGGTCAAGTGTAACATATGGACAGGTACGGATAATTGGTTTACAAAAAAAGGATATGGAGGACGACAGCAGAATACATACAGGCGTGTACAAGTTTACTTGAGGGCCAGGGGAGGGGGAGGGGAGGGGGAGAGGGAAGGGAATGGGATGGTTGGGATGGTGGACTGGTGTCTGCTTGTGTCTTTTGTTGTTTTATTTTCAATTCGCATCGCTTCTGTCTAGTTTCCTCAACTTTTGTAAAATATCCAATTGTTAAAGTTTACAATATTGGTATTTATTTGATTTCTATTGAAATTTGAATTCCTATTTTTCTTGTATATTTTTGTTGTATTTGTATTGTTGCAAATGTAGAAATAGATATATATTCAATTCAGTTCAGTTCAGTAGCAAATGCCTCTATAAATGAATATTCATGAAGTACTTAGATATACACGAAGAACAGAAGTGGTATCAGATGGCATGTACTATACAGTTAATATTTGGACTTTCATATGTCAATGTCATCAAACAATTTCAAATTTATACATAAACAATCATTTATTGTTTACATGCTATTCAATTAGCATTAATTAGAAAAAAAACATTTACCCCAAGTAGAGACAAATTTCAACTTTCACAACCAGATAAATTTCGAATGTGTATCCTGTGAGTGGGAAGGAGTTGCTGAATACAATAACATCAAGAAGCTTAAGACAAATGACTCTGTAACCCAAGGTCTGTATCTCCAGAATAATTTTTTTTTTTTTAAATTTAATTACCAAATTCAACATGATCTTGAAATGGAAGAACATAAACTAAAAACCAGGAGAAGTTATGAAGATTTGCAATTTTAGGAAAATTATTCCTCTGAATGTAAATGTTTTTATTAAGTGATAAAAGATTGTGCTAAAGGACAAGCAAAGGACCTTCGGCAGAATGGAGAGAGAGAGAGAAAGAATACAGACAAGAACTATCTGGCAATATAAATATGGCGGTCAATCACTAGTTTATAGATGCAGAAGGCTACATAAAGAGAATTGCAGAGGTTCCAACTGCTCCAACTGCAAAAAGGGAAGGATTTTCATTGGAACAACAAACAAAGGGGCAAGTTTTGTCAAAAATTCAATTTTTTTTAGTTTATTAAGCTTCTTCAAAGAATCCTCCCCCCCCCCCACTTTCAACTTTCTATCAAGTAGGTTTAATATTTATACCCCTATAGCTTGATTAGTTTCTGGCAAGTTCAGTACTCTCTCTGTAACATTATCAGTACTATCTGTTCTTGCTTGAACTGAGGATCAATCAAATCACTTATTACAGAAAGCTATATAAAGAGGATTGCAGAGGTTCCAACTGCAAAAAGGGAAAGATTTTTATTGGAACCAAAAATTCTTAGTTTAAGGTTCTCCAAAGTATCCTTCTTTTTTTCCCACTTTCAACTTTCTGTCAAGTAGGTTTAATATTTATATAAGTTCAGTAGTTTCTCATTAAAATAATCAGTACTGAGTTATTAACTGAGGGTCAATAAAATCATGCAAACCACCCCCCCTCCCCCCCCCTCAAAAAAAGAGGGTAAATTAGTAAGCAGCGGCTAAAACAAACAAGTAACAATAGTGAAAACGACTGGAGGCTGGAGGCTAGCAGCATGCAAAAACTTAAAGAGTTATTGCTACCTCTGTCAGATACAAGACTGGAAGACAAACTTCCGTATCTGCTCGACCGAGATGAACCCTCCGAATCTTTTCTCGGCAGGTAACTAAAAGTTGTGAAGAACTCTGAAACACTGAGACCTCCCTCGGCTGGTTTTTAAAAACAAAACAGTACATTTTACGTGAAACGAGTAACTTTTTAAAGTGACATGTTTTCACAGTGACTGGTGTTAAAGCAAATAGGGTAAAGAAGATGAACATGTAAAGTAAAAAATATTTGTATTTTTTCCGTCAGCATCCCGTTACCATGTTTACCGTTAATACATTACAGCACAAGTTTGGAATGCTTCTGCCTCTGTAAAGCATTGCCACCATTATGGATACATATCCGTTTGAACTCAAAGTTGTGAAGAAATCTGAAACACTAAGAACTGCCCCAGCTGGTTATTAAAAACAAACCAGTACATGTTACGTGGAAATATAAAATAACTATTAAAGTGAAATCTGTTCACAGTGACTGGTGTGAAGTAAATAGGCTAAAGAAGAGAACATGTCCAAAAATATTTGATATATACAAGTTGGAATGCTTCTACCTCTGTAAAACATTGCTAGCACTATGGATATATGTCCGTTTGAGTTGTATTAACTTCAATGAAAGACTATACTCGATGCAATTACAACGTCTGAAAAGGACCAGGAGACAAAATGTAATCAAAAACGTAATACACGTCTACAGTTTTGAGGATTTCTTTGCTATTCTTTTCAAATGTCCAAAGCAATCAAATAAATTAATGAGGAACATCATCCTACCTTGCACAGCTTGAGCAGGAGTAGAGGGCATGGACGACCTCTTCTTCGATTTGGGAAAAGACGTCTCCGAGACTTCCGCTTCTTGGGTGAGATCGGATCCGATGGAGGCTGTCGGTAATTGTTGATTCTGCTCATCATCGGTGTTATGGTCAGCTGATGAGGGCAGCATCTCCCTAACGTGATGCCCAGATTCCCCGGCAGTCAGATCTCCTGCTCTGCTCTCCTCTTCTTTACCTTCTGAATCATCAGGTCTCTCCATTTCAGAGGACAAAGGCACTGATTCGCCTCCTTTTTGGTCGTTGCTGTCGTTGTTTTCTTCAGGAGGATGAGGAGAGGCAGGAATGTTCTTTGGTCGATGGGAGGCTCCATCTTTGTCTTCCAAGTCTTCTTCTTTAGTATCTTCTGCTTGATCAAGTCCATCTGATGAAGAAAAAGTAACAGGATTAATTGGCATGTTGACCAAAATGAGCCTATATTACCTATCAAACCATGAGGGCTAGATAAAGCACTGGTTGAAACCATCTCAAATTGTAACTTCTCGTTGATCTTGACATATGATATAACAAAGATTCCAGATGAAGACCTCACTTGAGAACAGAAATTGCTGTCATTTCATTACAACCGACGATTGATGTATTAAGTTAATTATTCAAGGTAGTTCATTTTATGCGAAAAACATACTTCTTCAAATAATTTTTTTTCTCTTTATTACTTCACTGATTTCATTCTTTACAAAAGCGACAAAAAAATAAAAAAACATAGAATATAATACAAGCACACATAGGATGTGTAGTGTAGTGAACTTAGCTATGAAAGAAAAGTGTGTGTACTACTAGGTATCCTAGTAGGCTTCACAAAACCACCCTACATGTAAGACGATGAAACGAGAGGATACCAAACAATAACTTATGATATTATAACCACAAACCTTCTCCATCAATTGCCCCCTTTTTCTGGATATCACCGTCTTTGACTTCATCGCCCTGTTTTTCCTTTGCATGCATCCTCTCCACCTGTCTCTTGTCTACCCTCTCCTTCGTCCCTTTCTGGTTTGTGTCTTCCTCCTTTGTCCCTTTCTCCCCTGCCCCCTCATCTGTCTTCTTCTCCTCTGCCTGTTTCCCCTCTACCTTTCCATCCTCTTCTTTTTCCTTCTCTACCTCTTCCTTCTTCAGGGTAGGTGACTCTGAGCTCTTAGCAGCTGATACCACATCACCAACCGGAATCTTGATCATCTCCTCTCCTTGACCGACCTCTACCTTTCCATCTTGTCTCGATTCCGCGTCTGGAGTTATCTGCTTCTCATCACCTTTGGTTTCTGCAAAGTTATCTCCATCTGCATGCAAACAAATATGTAATTGATCATTGAAAAAGGTCAGCTTAGTTCAATGATGACTAAGACCAGAAAACCATCCTTTTTATATTTTTTTAATTACTATTTTTAAACTCTCTTTTTCAACATAACTTGTGTTCCATGGCTGTAACAATTGATCAATGTCTGTCCGATTTTTTCAGTTGTTTTGTGGCTGGTAAAAGTTTTACAAATTTTGATAAATGAACACTAATAAAGATTTTTTTTTCCTTCTGCTTTAAGGCATTTAAAGTATTTAAAGATACAGGGTTTTGGTTCTTAATGTTTAACAAACACAGCACTGCATTTCGTTGACATCTAGTGTAGCAAACAACAAAGATATCTTTCATTTAATTGCAAAGGTTTTATTTGCAAGAAAACTGAGTAAACAAAATCATTTTCTCATTAACTGGAGCAAATAGGAGTAAAGTATCCCAGACTGATACTTTACAAGAGTGCTTTGTTACCTTCGCCAATATTCTCGGCATCGGAAATATGTTGCTCGTTTGTAGCGGAAATGACACTCCCTATGACAGAGAAGTGATCCTCTCCCCCCAAGAGAACATCTCCATCCCTCTGGCTGTCAACGCTGACACGGCTTTTACGACCTTTGTATGACCTCATGCTCTCTGTGCGGTTCTTGGGAACCACTCCTCCCTTCATCCTAATTAGTTGTTCGTTAGCTTCGCTGAGATTCTCAAAGCTCTGGCTTAACTGACTGCTCATGGACAGAACTGAACCACTTTCTGTGTAAAATAATATTCAAAGATTCCAGACATATCATAAAAAAAGCAGCAATGAGATGGGCAATAAATACTGTCAATATTTACCGAATGACTTTCATGTCTCTTTCATTGTGCTGTCCATGACTAATCTCTCACCAATCACTGATATTATCATCGTTCGGGTTACGCTTGCACGGTTTCGTGAAAACTTACAACCATTTTTTTTCTAGCCAAAAAAACGAATCTGGCTCAAAAAACGTTTTTTTTTCCCCTTTCCCAAATTGCATTGAAAACATTCAAATCTCTGACGGAGGTGTCGCTTTCTCTTGTTGAAATTTACTTTCATATTGCAAAAAGAATAGTGAATAGGTGAAACCAAAGTCAACAAATGATGGATGGAAGCTTTAACTTTGTTTTCTCCAGTATTTGCAATTCACATTTCGTTTTTTTTATCGTTTTCTTCGGTTTTCTTAAAATAAAAAATAGTACTGAAATTCGGTCGTAAAAAACTGGTTTCGGTACTTAAACCGGTTTACCGTGCAAGCCTAGTTAGGGTTAAACCTAAATTCACATTATTAATTGATGAATCTAGCAGATGCATTATCTAACAGTCGATCTGACTGAGACTGATAGTTAACAAAGATACCACGTTTGTTTTCTTATTGATAGTTATCTTTCGTGAAAGGGGCCAACATTCGAGGGGGGAAAGTCACCACATCCATGAGTTTGGATACTACCTCATAATACTGAAAGTGAGGATTTAGATACACAAAGGAGAGGTGTCAGTTTGTTTGTGTTTGTAATTCAATGCAATGACACTACGTACAAGAATCTACTACAAGTAATTTTACAATCTTGTTAGCATTTTTTCAGCCAGAAAGATCACAATAATGGACAGTGCGTATATGTTTAGTACCAGCTGAACACTTTTAAGTGGATGCTGCTCATGAATCATTATCTACAACTAATTTGAAAATACTGACAGCATTTACAGCCATAGAGACCATAATAATGAACAGGATGCAGCTGTTTTAGTTAAATATGAACGCTCTTAAGTTGATGCTTTTCATGACAAAGATATCTGAAACTCAGCAAAGAACCCTTTAAATGTATACAAAGGGACATGTTTTCTATCTGATTCGTTCAAGAAAGACCGGATTTATTTTTACCTTTACGTTCATTGCTCATGACACTATGCTTGGACCCGGTCTTTTGTAGTTTAGAGGACACAGAGTCCTTCTTGGACTTCACATCATCCACATCTCCGATATCAACATCTCCATCTCTCGTAGAGATCTCTCCATCTAATCCTAAAAGAATGAAATGCTCATTTTTAATCGTGTAACAAACAAACAAATAAATTGCCTTTATAATTTGTAGCTATTCCTTAGTGATTTATCTTTACCTGATTTTATTCTCTCCTTGAAGGATTCTGTGGACGGCTGAATTCTCATCCCTGATAGTGAAGTTCCTTGGTTGATATCCGGGAATTTGATGTCTTCTCTCTCGAGCGTCTGTTGGTGGGAGATACCATCGGCATCCACAGACTGCTGGCTAGGAATGTTGATAGGTGGTAAAGTGGGTACAGCCGAGGAGATGGAGAGGTGAGGGGCGATTTCTGTATATGGCAGTGTCTCCACCACTGGAGAGAGATAGTTTGAAGATGTAACATGACAAGTTGGATTGACAAATTTATGTAAACATTCTTAAAGTAATTATTACAGTTAGGTGTTATATACAACTCAGATACGATTGCTCTATCACAAGGTCACCTGTTACTTTACTACTACTATGATACTGGTCTGCCAATAAAATAAACAAAAATGCAAAAACAACCGAAACTTCATGGTTCTTAGTTCTTACCATCAGGCCATGAGCTTTCTGAGGGGGTACTGCCACTATAGTCTTCTTCAATTGTTGCTTCTCTAATCTTGAAGGGGTTGCCACCAGATAAGATATTTCGAGAGTTTTCGTTAACTAAATGCTGAAGAACGATGAGAAAATTGGAGAGGAAAATAAAAGCATGTGAACTTCAACTGCATAAATAATTTTAGTCCAGAACTAATGTAATTTTTGACTGATGAAAGATAAACATTTTCTAAGCATCTCACTTAAACTTTCATTAAATCCTCACACTCTTTTCAGAATAATATTGAAATTGAAGACTTTTCTAACACAAAAGGGAACTTCAAGCAATGTGGTGTGATATCATACATGCACATGTTATTTCTAGATACTGTCCTATGTTTAAAAAAAGAGAAAAAAAAAACGTAATCCGGAAAATTAATATTTGATGCCCACATTTACCAGGTGTAATTCTTGGGCAAAGTTTCCTCCATTCTTTGACAATCTTAACTCACCACGATTGCCTCTCCCATGTCAAGGGGCATGACCTTTGACCCTGGGGGATCATCCTGCCCTTTGTCTTGGCTATGATGAGCTGCACTTTGTAGGATGAGGTTCTGGAGTACCATCTGCTGTTCCTCGGGGTCAAGTTGTGCATAAATCACAGGATGTGGCTTCTGATCTCCGTCTCGTGCAATCGCTGCGATCATGCCAGGTCTGGTGATGTTAGACTCCGGAGATACTTTTGGAGGGCGGGGTTGGTGACTGGTTCCAGGAGCCTCCCCTGACCCTTTAGAAATCAAGAAGGTAAACAAGGATCAAATTATGTAACAGCATGCAAAGATTGCCACGAATGACAGAATGCACACTACCAACAAATTAAATTGTCGTCTGTTCTCATCAGAAGACAAGTCTGAAGGTTATCTAAAATGAAAGTTTTATGATTCTTTAATAATCCTCCTCTCTCCCAAGCCTCCCCCCCCCCCCGTCCCCCTGCCACATTAGGTACCCACTAATAATCCTCATTTTCTATTAACGGACAGACTTACCTACTCTACCACCATTTCACAAACTTATCTGAACATAGCACCCTAACAATTAACAGCTTGTGCTTGTGCTAGTACTGTAAAACATATCCTATGACAACAATTCTTCCAACGAACAAGAAATCCTGGCCTCAAATACAAGAACTAACAGCTGAATCAATAAGACCTGACATGAAGACTATAGCCGGGAAGAATACGTCGAGTAATACGTAAAATAGATACCGTTGGTGGAGACCTATTCAAGTCAATCATGATGATGATGACAGCAGATATAAACTTTAATACAACTACAGATGATGAGCAAACATAAGGGCATTCAATTAAAAATAAATAAAATAAAATAAATAAACACAAACAAAACAATATGCCATTATGTCACTTCAAGCAGCATAAAAGATATTGCACGCCAAGGAAGAAGCATGAAAAAAATACTCTTTAACTTGTATGTATGATAGAAAGGGCAGAACAACATTCATAGCATCTAGAACATCAACTGCCTTCACTGCCAAACAAAGTAATATGTAGCCATGGACACTTAAAACTAAAAAAAAAGGGAATGGAGAGCCCAAAATGGTGCTAACTATTGGACGACGATGATTATTCTACAAAGTTACAACTATTGCCAAAAAAACGTTTGCGGATAGAATGTTGCAGGAAGCACTAAACATATACAAACACCCACTACTCTTACAGACAAGAGCCTTGAGATCCTGATCTGTCTCAATCCATGCGACTTCAAATGAGAGAAACAAAAATCAAAAATTGTAAAAATGATTTTCAATAAATTCAAAGGTAATATTCAAAGCATTCTCATTTGTTATGAAAGTTTGTATCAAACATGTGGTAACTTATTGTGTTATAATATGTCCTATTACATTAGACAATAAAAACCATTGGTACATATTTCATTAACCATGTTGATACAGTACCTAGAATGTCATACATAATATTATTGTTTAAATCTTTATCTCCCATGAAAATTAATAGAAAAAAAAATAACAATATTATGAGGTAAGCTAAAAAAGCCACAAAGGGGCTTTATTAATACAGGTTCTAACAATTGTAAATGTGACAATGGTTAATCAGCCTTTGACACATAAGGTCAATTATACAAGTAAACATAGGAGAATCCCTCCATGAGAGTCGCACACACTTACCATAATCGATGTCATCTGGACGTATCCTATAATACTCATAGGACACTATGTCACCTGGCGATACCAACATGTTCCTTGTTACTCTGTATGGTGGTGGTGCATGAGACATGTCATCGTTGATTCTGCGGTATGTGCTAGGCAGTACTGAATTACTTTCAAAGAGGTTCTTGTCCCATAAGTGTCCTTTATGAAATACAAAGGAAATATATATATATATA
>KN882693.1:90135-101311 GCA_000934455.1 Apostichopus parvimensis
CATATGTAACTGTCCAAAGAAGAAAAATCTGAACAAATTCCAAACAGCTCACTCAATGAATGTTTACTTTGCAAACATAAAATATATAGTTTGACATTACTTTCTCAAGTTCCACAAACCTTTCCTCGGTGAGAAACTAAGACACAATGTAACGAGCAAGATACCATGGTAAAAAAAAAATTGTAAAAAATATAAAACATCAGTATTTTCTTCCTTTCAAATAAGTGCACATAAGTGCACATTGCAGCCAAAATGTTAACATGAATAATTAAACCACACAGAACCTATAATGTTTCTCTCAACAACAACAACAACAACATTTGATATCTGAAATGACATTCAGGTAACCAAAATCACTTACAGTACAACTTCCTGCCAGATTGGGCCTAATGACAGGTATGGTTTTACCCACACGGAAAGCAAGCCAGGGCTAGCTGGTACAGTTGTTCAAGGTGGCTCGCAACTTTTATATTGCTATAAATACAGAATACAACATTCACGGTGGTTCCGATTTCTTTATAACACCACAAGACATATTGAATACAACAAACTCATTGCACAAAAGCATGGAGAAAGATTACAGATTAGGTTGTAGGAGTAAACAGCTAATTATTGCCAGCCCGGGTTCCTCCTTATAGATATTAAGCCAATGTTTATTTATTTCAGTCTGGTTTCCTTTACATGTAAGTTGCCTCTCTCCTCACTAGCTGCGCCCGGTAAATTTGAAAGACCTGTAAGAGAAATGTAAGACGGGAGTTCGTATTTTGGGGTTCAAATATACTACACTCTCACTTCAGTAAATCAAACTGCTATTTACAATATCCCTTATTCAACCCCAAAACCTGCCCTCCCCTATTAACAACCTGGTCCCACACCTTGTGTACAATACAGCCAGAGCAAGGTTTTCCTTTACATAGAGGGGAATGGGGAGGTGATTTGTTCATCATAAGCCAAAGATGACTGGTTACTTCTCCTCTTAAAGGAAAACTTCAGAAAGAGGAATCGTAATACAACCTGCATAGATTGTAGTTTTGTCGTGGTATGTGTGACACATCAAAATCATTTCTGTGCCCAAAGTCATTATTTCAGGTAGATTCAGCACTCACCTTTGGTTGATAAGCTGTTCTCTTTTAGCATTTCCTTACTTGCTGACCTTATTCGACTCGGATGAAGCTTCTGCCTTCTGGACGGTTTATTTTGGGCCAGGTTGAAAGATTTACTCTCTGTTCCCGAATGACAAACAAATAATGTAATAAATACTATATATTAAAGTACTGTTATCATGAAATAAAACATGCTCAAAAGAACCAATACCTGGAATATAAAATTAACAAACTTAAGAAAACCTAAAAGTAGTAACAACAGCAATAAAAGTAAAAAATGATATAAGACAGGGTTATAAACCACAGTAAAGAACATAAAAATATAAATATACATATACATAAAAAAAAAAAAAAATAAAATAAAAATAAATTAAAAAAAAAACACACATTCATCAGTTAGCAGTTCAATTTTGTTAACCATTAAAGTACCTTAAATGTCTGAAATACACTGTAAAAGCTAAAACAATAAATAGAAGACATCAATGCATTAGATGTTTGAAGATAAAAGTACTCCTCTTATAATCTATGCCATTATGTAAATTTTTGCAGCAAAGTTACCGACTCCAGGGAAATGAAGTATTACACACAGTCAGAGATCTCACATTCTTCAGTATAACACTAAATCATTGCCATTTATTTTCACATTCACATACATTTAATATGGTATTAACTATTAAGATAGGCATACCTTGTACATGACCCGTTGGCATGGTAACTGCTGATGATGACCTCTGCCTTCTAACTTGGCCACTAGTTGTAGGTTTCACTTGTTGCTTTTCATCTGAAAAAAAAAGTACAAAATATTGAAATATTGAAAAGATAAATAGAGTTAAAAAATTATTTCACATACACTATCTTGCACCCTTTTGTACATGACTGCAATTGACTATTGCTCTGCATACTCTATAAAACTTGACTCTACTTTTACTCTATAAAACTAGGTTCTGTGTATAAATCAACCTGCAGTGTTTTTTTTTTCTCTGTATAAAAAAGTAAAACTATGGTTTTAATTTTCTCAGTTACCAGTTTCAATATTACAGTGTGTGTGCGTGTGTGAATGTTGGTGCCAAATAGCTTGCTTCATTATCCCAACATGTTACTTATTATAAACGTAAATATCATCTTCAAAGAAGGAAGGAACTCTGAAATGATTCAATGAAATTTGCTGTACTTGAAAACAAATTAGTTGTAAAACTTGCGGTAGTGAAAAAACTGATAACGTTGACTCACTTTTTGAAGTTGGCCCGTTACTAAGACCGGTATTATTCTCTACGATACGTCCTCGCCAGTCAAACTCGGACCTTGGAGACGGTGATGGCCAGCTACCGTGACGATCTCTGGATGGCAATTTGACCGTCACCTTGCCTCTCGGTGGTCTCTGCTGGGCGCTCTTGACCCGCCCTTTTGAAGCGCCTTTGTTCTGGATGCTTGGTAATGTCCTCTCTGTTCTAATTTCCTTCCTTTCTAATTCAAGCTGAATTTTTGTCACCGATTCGAAGGAGTCGTGTTTACCAGCGGAAGGACTGGCTTGGTCCTTTTCAGTTCTCTTCGTGCTAGATGGTAGATGCTTATTTTCCAAACTGGTTCTTCTGGTTCTTCTTGGCCTCCTCGTGATTCCTTCGCCATCTATCAGAGAATTTTTCTGTTCCCTGTCGTACACCGCTTTCTCGTTCTGCTTCACACTTCTCGAGAGAGACTTACGTTTTTCTAAAGGCGCGAAGAGTACCCGTTCCCCCCTTACCCCAAACTTGGATGGATCTGATTTTGATGATGATGATGATGGATTTTCCACCTTGGCCTCTGTTTTGGGTTTTCTTTTCTTCAATTCCTCTCTTTTGGTGTATTGTATATTTTCTTTCGAGGTTAGAGAGTTAACATTAATACTATCAGATTTTTGTCGAGACCTCCGTCTAGTCTTACTGTTCTCTTTGCCAGCTATCTCTCTGTCATCGCTTCCACTCTTCCGAGCGTTCTCGTTAATTTTCGTAGCCGCCTCCAGAGATTCTTCTCGGTCAGTCTGTGATGTTCCTTTATGATCATCTGCTGTCCCTTCCCCACCAACCTCATCTATACTCTCATGGATTTGGCCTGTTTTTCTAACAGACTTAAAAGTTTCAAGAACCTCTGAGTTATGAGAATTGACATCTTGACTTTTACTCAATTCTTCTGTTAAGAAGACCCTTTTCCTTACATCAGTCTCAAATTCACCCCTCTCCGTCCTCTTAAAATCCTGATCCTGTTCTCGCTCTCTACTCTCCACAAATTCTTGATATTCTTTCTGGCCTTTTAATTTTGCCTCAGTATCATTTTTGAACATATTTCCATGCACCTCGTAGTCTGCTTTCGTTTCGACCTTCTCAACGAGACTCTCGCTTTCCGGAAGTTTCTGTTTTGGATCTTTCCCCAAATCTAAACTAATTCTGCTACCATTCCTTGCCTCCTCATCTTCATCTACCCTATACTCTTCGCCGTTGGTCTGCACGGTAATTTCGCTCGCGATATCTGTCGTTTCCTCGGTGAGATTTTCGAATTTCCCCGAATTACTCTTTACATTGCAAACTTCTCCAATATCACTATCTATTTCATGTGGTTTCTCTCCTACTCTATTGGCACTGTGTACTATTCCTGTATCGGGTTCATTCATATTGCTCTGTGGTTGTGTTTCATTGCCCTTTGCTCCATCTATCAGCAATTCATTTTCTTCTCCATCTCTGTCTTCTCCAGCAGTTTCACATCTTCCAGTATCAGCCTCACCCTCTCTCTCTGCTGGTATACCTCCATCGGCCTCAGATGGTGTCATCTTACTGCCCTTGGACTTATCCCTAAAAGATTCTTTATCCTTGGAAGATTCTTCTAAGCTACTCTGTCCACACTCTTTCTTCCTACGAGGATGAAACAGATAACAAGATTAAGGTAGTAAACAAATAATTTCATTTTTTCGAAGTGTATTTCCTTCTTTCAAACGGCAGGCAAAAATCTGACATCACAACCCCTAGCCGTAACGGCAAGTGTGAATTATTAAAATTGTGACTTCAGTGAGTTCCACTATAGTCCCACCATGTTACCCATATTTTACTCATCCAAGTGTGCTCATTACACCCCACTATGCGACTCTTACCGTCACCACCATCATTCAACCCTCACCCACATTACACCTTATGTTCCCTGTACCTGGGCTCACACAAGTGTGCCCCTATACACCCCACTTTGAACCATTAAAGCCCTTACAATCCCATTATTCTACCCTTACCCACATTACACCTCACAATGCGATATTGAGCTTGCTCATCCAAGTGCTCTCATTGCACCCCATCATGCACCCTTATTGACTAGAACAACCCATCATTATATCCTTACCATCATTCCACCTCACAATGTCACTGTTAACTTGCTCAACAAAAGTGCAACCATTACATCCTATCATTGGACCGCTACTGCCATTATAACCCATTATGATACCTGCACCCCCACCAACACCCCACCTTGCCTCTAATAACACCTTTACGCACCCCCCACTGACACCCCACCTTGCCTCTAATAACACCATTACGCACCCCCACCATCACCCACCTTGCCTCTAATAACACCATTATGCACCCCCACCAACACCCACCTTGCCTCTAATTACACCATTACGCACCACCATACCACCGTTACCTTGCCTGTAATAACACCATTACGCACCACCATACCACCGTTACCTTGCTCTAATAACACCATTATGCACCCCCACCAACACCCACCTTGCCTCTAATTACACCATTACGCACCACCATACCACCGTTACCTTGCCTGTAATAACACCATTACGCACCACCATACCACCGTTACCTTGCTGCTGCATGCTTCCGTAGCTCTTCGTGCTTGACGAGTAATAGTTTTCTCTCCAGGAAGGTTTTACGAACACAGTATCCGCGAAATATGGCCTGAGGGAATGCAAAGCACATTGCAATGAAAACAGCAATAAAATAAGTTTTCCAAAAATAGGAACAATGGAACTAAATTTGAGCCATATTAGGAAAAAGTCCTAACAGAACAGAAGAAACGAAAACATGAAAATGAGCGGACAATCATATCATGTTTGTTCAAACACATTGTGTCTGCAATTTTATCAAACTTAATGATCATGGCTGAGCCAATATTGCTGAGCCATTGTTTCAAATGAAAAGAAATGAAAAAAATAAATAAAAACAAGAATTTTCTGTTTTGACAGTTTTGCAGAACATACTTACATGCTATTCTACTAATTTTAAAGTCCAAATGAGCCAAATGATTACTTATTTTAATTGAACAAAAACTATTTGCATTTCCATTTTTTATTACTTTGTTTTTATTTTGACCAATAATTAAAGGGCTCAATCTGTCTACAATGTCTTATAATCACGAGAACTCTCTTAACAGTGACAGGCTAAGAGTATTCCAGATTGAGAGTTGGTTCATATTATTGGCCAATTATCTTGTTGGAAATTATCATTAAATATTTTTTTACATGGAAACAAAATATACAAATAACTTTTGTAAATGTTTTAGTGATATAGTCTTTGTTTTATAAAACGAGAAATGACTTCATGAGAAAACTACAGTATTAAAGTGATAAGCACTTTTTCCTTCCTCCCTCATTGCCCTCCCCCTCCTCCCCCACCCTCAAAACCATTTATAAGAAGTTATATTTGTTCTTCAACAATGTAAATGAACTGAACAAACCTGGATTCTGCTGGCTGCTAGGTCCCTGATGGTGTTTATAGACAGAGCTCCTTGTTCTATCATAAACTGAACCACTTCATGGTGTCCATTCAGTAGAGCATATTCCTCCCCACCCCCCCCCACCCTCACACCATTTACAAGAAGTTATATTTGTTCTTCAACAATGTAAATGAACTGAACAAACCTGGATTCTGCTGGCTGCTAGGTCCCTGATCGTGTTTATAGACAGAGCTCCCTGTTCTATCATAAACTGAACCACTTCATGGTGTCCATTCAGTAAGGCGTGATCCAACGGTGTGAAGCAGTCTTCATTCACCTCCATGTGGTTAATGAACGAGCCGTGTTCCAACAAGAGCCGAACCGCTTCCAGGTAGCCTGTGCTGCACGCATAATGGAGGGCTGTAACACCCTATAATATCCGGGAGAAAAGACAACGATGATGTACGGTGTAAAATAGCCGAATCTTACAAGTAGAAATGGAAACTGTATGATAGGACAACAGCCAGTAATAAACTGTAACACCATAGGAAGATACAGAAACATTGATATTGTATTACATGACACCCAGTAATAACAGTAACATATTAATATTGTATCACATGACACCCAGTAATAACAGGAACACACAGCATCATATTGAACATATACAACACAGCACCCTGTAATATCAGAAACAAATAATAATTTGATGAATTATATTTGACAGGACACTTGTTAATAACTGAAACATATCATAAAATTAGTATAATGGGATTTCCTATGGTAACAGAAACATATGATAGCCTATTAAAATACAATTGTATTGATAACACTTCTATAACAGCTAAACTATACTAATATATATGCGACTCTGATACTCTAATATTTTTTTAATGAGGATAATTTAACCTCTGACCTCCTTGTCTTGTAGATCTGGATCTGCCCCTTCCAGTAGTAATATGTTCATACAGTTGATGAACCCACCGTACGCCGCACACTGGAGAGGGGTTCGACCGTGGTGATCCTGAACGTTAGGGCTAATCTCATGCTTTAAGAGATTGGCACATACACAAGAGTGGCCTCCTCTGGCCGCCCTATGGGTGAAAATAATAAAATATAAGCATATACAGGATATCGTTGCATTGTGTCCTTGGGGTAAAAAAAAATCACGGAACTTTGCAAAAATTGCGGTATAGGCTCCAGTTTGCGTATGCTACAGTGTTAGGATAATAGTTTTTGTCCCGAGGTAGAAAAGAAATCACGGATATTCCGAGAATTCACGGAAAAAGCTCATGCCTGGTCCTTAGGCAAGGCACTTTATCTCCATTGCCTCTCATACCCAGTTGTATAAATGGGGACCTGTGAGATAAAGCTGTCAGTGTGGGTGCTGTTTAGCTGCTGCTAGTGGAGGGATTGTCTCTATGTTTGACAGGTTATCGTTGACCAGGGTAATATTGTTATACGCCTTGAGCACCGTTATCGGTGGATATGTATGCGCTTTATAAATCCTCAATATTATTGTTATTATTACAGGATAAAAAATTGCTTTTTCTTTGCATTGTTGATCGTCCTTTCATATTTTGCACATGATGTGAGACTATATGATCATAAAATTGTGTCATCATTTTAAAAAGGAACATTCGACCCACCACTACTTGCATCTTACATGTTCATGAGACCTAATGTAATGAGAGAAATGGCTGCTAAATTTAGTTCCAAATCACAAACAGATACTAGTGAAAATGAAGACAATAGCCAATTTAGAAAGGATAATAGCTATAACATGCTAGTCTTGATCGGCAACAAAAACTGATTATGTCCATGACACAAATAAATTTAGGAGGAGAAAGAAGTCATCGCAAACTACTTTCATTTTTCAATAATAACAAACTTAGGAAGAGATATAGGTCATCGCAATCTACATTCAATTCTTTATAATAACAAAATAAGAAAGAATCGTAATTAACCAAATAATAAAGTTTTTATTGGCGATAGAAACACATGTATTGATGAAGGAATAACAATATATGAAAGCATTATAGATAATCAGCTCATATAAATTAATTAATTGTATAAACATATTAGACATAATTATATATAAATATTTATATTCTTACACAATTAATGATTCATAGTGATATATCAAAAATATCAAGTGGCTGGAAATTCATCTCACATCTCTGAAGACAGTTTATGCTGCATATACTGCATCTTTTCATTATTCATTTTTAAGTTCAATTCTCTCTCTCTCTCTCCCTCTCATCCTCCTCCTCCCCCCCTCCCCCATCATCCCCCCTCCCACTAGGTAACACACAAATATGCCATCTAGAGAGAAGAAGTTCAACTCACCAGTGAAGAGGTGACCTTCCCTCGTCATCTAATACATTCACAGTGGCTCCTCCTGACATGAACAGAGAAGAAGAAGAAAGTCCGAGAATATGAAACTAAAGAAATTACAGGCTCAGTGAATGTGTCTTAAAATCATATTTATTCAAGTATTCCTATATGGACAGCTGGTTGCATTTACACTTCTTTATTATTATTATTTATTTACATTTTTTTTTCTGTATTTTTTTTGTGAGCACATTTTGATTCTTTTAGTGTGTGTGTGTGTAGTTTTGTTGGTTCTGCTTGTTGTTATATATTTATAGTCTATTGACATAATTGTCTGAACGTACTAACATATTAATGTGTGATGATTCCGTTCAGGAATGAACCATAGGCAGGATTACTGGGGGGGGGGGGGACACTTCCCCCCCCCAATTTTTCCCAGACCTTGAGTTGGCTTTTTTGTCCTATTCGGTCCGTAATTTGGTTGTTTATGTCACAGCAATACTGACAACTCTGCGATACTCTCATACTATTCATAATGTCATAACACAAGCTGTAATAAAGATCGACCCATTGTGACGATTCTTATTTAAATCCAATTTGTTACGTTTTATGCCACTTAATAAATCTGGTCACACTTTAAATGCAGATAGCATAATTACATTTTCAAATATATGCAACTAGTACTGGGAAATAACCTTTAATATTGCACCATATTACATCCAATGGCTTTATTAAATCCAAAAAGGTTATTCATATCATAGGTCACATGTTATCAGAGCAAGCTTCAGTTAAAGGGTGTGAAGACTCGCGCACAAAGAAACGTCTCATGCCGGTAATCTGACCTAGTTTCGAATGAGGTGTGACAGAAGTGTTAGACACCACCATCGATCCCAGAGAATACACACACAGCTTGCTACCGTCGGTAATTAGACACTAGTGTACAGTCAGTACAAACAGCTGCGGGAAATACCCACAGCACAGAATACAAACGATACAGCGATGGACAACTCAGGTCCAGCTAAAGATAACAAGGTATCACGTTTTCATTACTGTCTGCATTTTGTAGCGACAAGAATAAAACTTCACTTGCAAGCAATGGAAAGTTCATTTTTTCAGAGCGCGGCACGCGGTGTGGGACGATTCTTCAATGCTATTAAGCAGATCCTCACATTGCACTGATTACAGATTACCTGATATGATATCCAAATCCTGGATCCAATCATTTGCTTCTTATCAAGTTTTTTTTATATTTTCAATTGATATCAAATGGTTCAGTCTCACCCATCTTCAATGTCCTTTCTCAATATAAGCACAGGTCAGCTGTGACCAGAAACTATACCCTAGATTCTGCCCAATCCTCAATTTGCACTGATCACAGCTATTTTCATTGGATATTAATTATATTGGAGCCCAATAATTTACAAATAATTAAAAATATGTGAATAAAAGCGATTAGTTCCTCACCTTCGATGAGACTAACCAGTGCTTCGGTCTGGCCCATCTCGGCTGCTCGGAATAATGGCGTGTGCTTGTTCTCGTCGGTGACGTTCACGTCCGCCCCGAGCTAACAAATTTGGAAAGAACAGATTGCCGTTGTTTAAAAGTCTGTCAACTGTACATCTCTTTATGAACACAGGCAATTAGCTACAATTACACGAATACGGAGTCATTTGTGAAACATTTGTTCACGCATTTAGTTAACTTAAAGAACATCACATTCTGAAATTTCAATATAATTACGAAAGGAGAGGGGTTGCTGACAGTTGAGAACTGACTTTTTCCAGCGAGTTTGTAATTCCGTTAGAAAAACCGAAGCTGCAAACTTTGAATACAGGAAATGAGTTAACACCATTCCTGAGAGCCAGGACATTTTTATATTTTCTGGTATGGTATAAACATATTTCTTCTCACCTTTTGTGCTCATCATCTGGAACAGCCTGTGTACCTGTCGCAACTTCTCTTGCCATATATTCCAACTCGCACACTTCGTTCCTCCAACAAACTGTATTTAAGGGTTCCTAAACCACGCTTGAAGACCTATGGTTACAGAAGCTTTGAATACTCTGGCTCTTAGCTCTGTAACAAGTTACCAGATCACATTCGAACATGCTCTAAACTTTCTACATTCAAAAGTCTACTTAAGACCCATCTTTTCACTTGTTCTTTGGAAATTAATTTGCTTTTTTTTGTAAAGTGCCTTGAGCAGTGACTTTTGTCTACTGATTTGGCGCTATATAAGTCTCATTTATTATTATTATTACCTCACACAGTTCAAAACATTGACTTAACAGTAAGAATTACCTTGAGTAATACCCCAACTGTACTGGTATGGCCAGCCATTGCTGCAGCATGCAAAGCTGCAGAGAAGAAAGAAATGAAAGCAAATCTTTTTTTTGAATATTTTACAGCTTTAAGATATACATAACAACCTACCTTGCAGTACACTGTTGACTATAAATGCCTGTAGAAGCCAGCTGATGCAACAAATTTTTCAGATTTACTTAATTTACAGTCATCAATAATGATCATGTTTAATACTGAAATGAAATGTAATTCATTAAATATGACAATATATTGATGGCTAAGATGATTTAGTGAAGGGTTTTAATATTTAATAAGGTCCAATTGCACTTTTATATACAAGCTGGCTATGAATATTAGCAAATTGTCTTTAATACAAAGTCATATGGGTTTAGTGGGAGTTTTCAAGTTCAAAGCAACACACACAGCATAGCAACAATTTGAGTTTCTCTATACATCTTTATAATTAAGTGCTTGTTAATTGTTGTTGTTTCCTTTTTCTGTTTTCCTTTGTATTTGTCTTTTGTTCATGGGGACCTTACATAAGCTAGTCATAGCTTCTTTGGATTCCTCTCAACCCATTTTTTTTTTTTTCATTTACATTCATCATTTCTTCGTCATTTCTTTAGGTTTAAGCTGCTTAAAGGTACACCTTGTCTCACATTTTTGCATCACTATTCATACTTACTATGTTAAGCAACCATGGTTGAAATAAAGTTTTTTCAAATCAAATCAATTTTGCTCCATTTTCAGCA
>KN882694.1:33452-45096 GCA_000934455.1 Apostichopus parvimensis
TCCGCTCCGCTCCTTTCCGTTCCCCTATCTCAAGCCGCACTGGGTTTAACTACGTTTCAAAAGGTTAAATTATTAACAAAATTGCATTATCATGACACGAAAGTTTCTTTCTGTGGTTATTGTTACCCATGTAGCCTATACCGAACGAATGCCATTGAAGCCGAGCATGGAGAGTGTTGGTTATTTTCATTGTCCCGGTCATTTTGGCCTTGACAAAGTTGAATAAAAATCGTCATTTTTAAACACAAACTATATAGTGTATAGAACAGATTAGATCTAGAACAAGAAAAACGAATATGTTGAAACATATTATATTTATATAGCCTAATCGTTTCACACCAGTTGTTCAGGTGTATTCAAGTTCATTTGATAAAACATATAAACAAATACAAGCGTCGAACTTATTCCCACCTGTTGCTGTTAATGCAGTCTTACTGTAACCTAACGGTAACTGTCAACAGTCTGATCTTTGCTGTTCTCGTACCTATATATTGTACATAACAATAATAGCATTCCGTATATCTTTCCATGGATTTGTCCATTTAATCAATCGATTTCAGTGGCCACCCTGTATGTATTTTAGATCCTCCTGCAAGCAGGAACTCGCGAAGAAGCCATCATTGGCTTATCAAAGCCGCAAGCTGATCTAAGTCAGTCCCTTAGATTCATATTTAACGTCCATGATTATGAATTGTCAATTGTGAACAACTCTGTAACTCGACGACATACATTTAATTAATCTTGGAGTGACTCAAACTCGGGACCTTATTTTGGAAGGCACCGGCGTTAACCACTGAGCCTAACACTCCTTATGTGTCTAACCTTGCTTATTTATTTCTATGGTATAGTTGTAGCGGCTTTATTTCTCCTAACACGATGACTGGCGTTGTCCTATCTAGGCTTCAACCTTATATCCTCCACATCCACGTCATCCACCCGTCATGATTCCTCCATTACTTTTTGTCTTCGTCTTCCAATTTTCTTCTTTATATGTTTCATTTAAAAAACAAAATCATATCGTTTCCTTGCTGAAATGGAAAGTTTTCTACTCACCGATCTTGGTGTGGAGCCAGTTCATCTCGAAAAAATCTCCTCACGTTTTCTCTAAAAATGTCATGTTCTTCAGAAAATATCTGTCTGGTGCCAATGTCAATCAGGGATTTGGCTTGACTTATCTCTGGTCTGTTATGATGAATTTTGTAATGGAAAATGCAAAGTAAAAAACAGAGTTTCACAATCAGTTGATAGAATGTTCATGAAGTTTTGTTTTGTTTTGTTTTGTTTTCTTGCGGAAATGGAAGGTTTGTGTCCTTTAGTATCATTCATATAGTTCATGTGAATATGGAATATTCGAACTGTAAATGGAAATTTTGAGAGGCACACATAGCTTATTCATTTCTCATTTCCAATGCGTTTTTTTACGGCCTATTATGATTATGATGATTATTATGATTATGATGATTATTATGATTATGATTATGATGATGATGACGACGATGACGACGATGACGACGACGAGACGTCGTCGTCGTCGTCGTCGTCGTCATCATCATCATCATCATCATCATTATTATTATTATTATTATGATTATTCTAAGTTACTGGTCGTCTCTTACCTTACTGAGATTTCGTCGGGTTCTGCTCCAGCCGAGCTGCAATATCTTGAGCTAAGAAAAGAAGGAACACGCGAGTGATGTCCACCATGAACAGGAACTTATTACCCCTCCTTCATGCACCCATCCACTGACCACCATGACCCTGACCACTCACCCCTTCTATCATCCTAAATGCACCACACATACACACACACAATAAGTCAAATCCAAGAGAGAAGGAGTTTGTTTAGAAATTAGTGACAACACAATCCCTATTCCCATCCTTATCTCAGACTGATACAAACACGCGCGCACCCACTCACACGCATTTACCCCTTCTCTTATCCTAAGGCCACGCACAACAAGGCCACCTCATTACAAAGAGATAACAGTTAATTTAAATAAATAGTTACGTATGTAGTAGAAATGCCGTAACATGTGTGTCGACAGGTTTATAAATTTGAACTCCATAGTAGTTCCCGATATTCATCAACATGCACTTTTTATATCTGGAGAAGCACCTCTGCTGATGGAATGTCTGTCACATTCAAATGATGATATCCATGTATAGCGTCTTGTATCTAACCAGTTTCATTATTAATCAAAACTCCCTTTTAATCGCACAAAAGCATATATCAATAATGGTGGCAGCAGATGGTGGCAGCAGACTGCTGTGAGATGATGAACAAACTTATGTTATTGATTCATTACCGATTCTTTATTTAATTTGACACATTAATTGTACGTTATTCATTCATTCACCTTTCTTTTCTTTTTTTTAACTTTGTAGTTCCATCAAATTCCATCAGAATTGTAAAGATGGCCATAATATATTTTTTTTGTCCTTTCTGAATGTTTGATTTGCTTCAAAATTATCAATGTGTTAGAAGCACAGGCGTCTGATATTTCCAGCGCTTCCACAAACAGAAACTCATGAACGGTAACCACTTGCCGAAAAATACCGAGTTGTAATACCGCCCATTTCTCTGTTCATCTGGTTATACGGTTCCGAGTAGATTAAAATATCACATACTTGGTGCTTAAATGTTACAGGGTTCTTGCCATTACGATGCCGGTGTACAGCCTATATACATATACAAATAAACTTTTGATCCCTAAACTGACTACAAGTTAGCCTATGATCAAAACATAAGTTCCTCTGAATTGTATTTATTGACATACACAAACATTTTGCAGTATAAAGACAAACATCTTTTTCGCCCTTTAAGATTTATCACTGATCATGTAGTAATAACTATGGCGGCCATAAGTTGTCAGTAAAATCTATCCTTAAATCAACCTTGACATGCTAAAGGTTGAAGTCTTACAAAAAAAAATCAACCTTTGATAGACTTTATTTGCTAAATGGATAATGTATACAATGTGAAGGTAGCTAAAGGTTTATACATTATGCAACGTCAATTCTACATAGCCCGGAGTTTATGCAGTAAACTCAACGACATATTTTAGGAAAGGAATAGTACATGATTTGAATATGATGGCTTGCTATTAAAGTTATTTTTGTATTTATATAAGACAAGGCTCTTCTTATTAAAAATGAGTTCTCTATTAAAAACGAATAATAATGTACTAATTAGTTGATTAAACTTCGCTGAACTAATACCCTTAATGCATTTACATCAATGTACAGTAAGTTTTCATCTATACTATGTGAAGTATATAGTTGGGTCCTAATTCTATCATGTACCATAATCGTATATAGAAAAAAAATACTCTCCTTACCTTAATGTTAGATTATGTTTGTTAAAGCTTCCAAAGTGCTTCGGAGTCCTGGTTATGAAAAGTTGTCCAAACCGTTTGAGCACGGAGGAGGCCGCCATATTGTTTGGAGTCTCGAATTCACGGGGGCCGTAATGTGGTTTTCACTGATCATGAAACTAAAATGTAAGGAGTGTTTGTATAGCACGCCCCTGGTACCTGGTAATTGGCTGTGTGATAAGATATATACTTATACTGAAGTATTTACTGTTTGCAACGAAGCAAAGATACGTAGGCTATTACAATGCAACTTTGATCAGTCCTCCGCATGAAACCATAAAGTCCGGCCACAGTAACATAGGCGTTATGTACAAACTTAAATGTCGAGCTACAAATGAGAAAAACAATAACGTTATAATTAATATGTTAAAAAAAGAGTTGAGAAGGACATTCCAGTGCCTAGAGATGATTGCTTGATAATAGCACAAGAGGTTTCTGCGGCATTTTAGGTCAAACTACATATTGTATAGCATTTTGTATGACGAATATATACAATTTTCAAATTCGTGGATAATTCGTATATGCGTCTGGCAACTGCAAAGTTAATGTCATCACGGCAATTCAGCTGAAAATGGTTTCGTGTTTTAAAATTTTATTTAAATAAGTTTCCCAAAGAGGGAAATAATATTTATAAAAAACGTCTCATTTTTTATGAAATTCTTTAGGTTTCAACTTAATATTTGAAAGCAGCCGTTTCTCTTTCATAACGAAATTCTCTTCTCCCCCCCCCCCCCCCCCTCCACCTTTATTCCCCACCCACGACAGAAAAATAAAATACTCAAATTATTACCAAACTTTGTACAAAATGTGACAATGTAAGAAGTGTATCTGTTAATTGTCCCGATCAATTAGTATAATTATATACAGTAGCTTCAGGCCGGCAGGCTGATTGTTATATGCAGATTTAGCTAGGTCCAATGTATTCCTATAATGAGATGTTGTTATATGTGTAGGCTAAGTTTTTATGTATGTTATTTTAAGTATTCCTTATGGTTCTAACAGTATTTTGTGCTGTTAATGAAACGATCTCAAATTCGTTTTCTCTTCAAGCATATTTTAATCACGAGAAATGTATGTTGCAACGCAAATATATAGTTCAGATATGTATCGTGCTGTTGATATATGCGGAAGGGTTATACCGGTATCATCCGTGGAAGTGGGGGGGGGGGATTGACCCATGGGTCGGGTAGGGTAAGATTGTGGGAGTACAGATGAGGTATGCTCGTGGACAGGTTGAGGTAGAATTCCACTCGGGGTCGTTACGTACATCAAGACATATACAAACATCTACAGGGAGTTCTTGAATCATCGGTTCGGAATTTTATAATAAATCCCCTTTCATTATATCCATATTTCTTATATTGAACAGGAAGAAAAACACAAGATAACATATTGATAAGTGCGAAGATTAAACTGTAATTACCATAAACATTTTTATTTTATTTCATCAAAGACTGTGAATAGCTTTAGAACAGAAGCAAGATATTAACAATGCTACGATCTATAGGCAGTACGTTAAGCCTAAAGTCTCCCAATATTTCGAGACTTGAGGAAGTTCTGGAGAAAAGGAGATGGATTTGGAAATAAAGGAAGTGTTTTTTGAAAAGGAAAAAGTAGTTACGGGAAAGAATATCTGCCTAAACTTATAAGACAAGATACAAGGGAATGTCAAACTTGCTATCAATAAGTAACTACGACGAAGGGGGAGGGTGGGATGGGGGGTTGATGTTGCGTAATGTCTTCATAAGTAAAGATATGAATTGTTTACTCCAGAAAATCCTTACTAGATGTAATGGCTGCATACGATCATGTAACAACTCCTTGGTACCATGTACAGCTTCCGTTTGTTATAGATATCTAGAATCCAACTTTAGTTTAATCGAACTATTTCATCAGGGCTTACAGTGACGTCATGTCTCATACTATAAACAGTTCAAGGGATTGCCAACGAATGAACACCCCTCCCAACCTCCCTATACCCCATACATGTCCAGACGTTTTCATGATGTATAATTTATCTTCTGATCGTTTTTAACATGCGGTAATAGAGTTAAATTAGTAAATATGTGAAAATACTGTGTTCAACTTCAACGAATTGCATTGTTTATCGAAGCGGCTGGATGCCAGGGCTAAAACCTGTCAATATCGATTTCGGTTGGAATTTGCCTATCACTGCGTGAAAGTCTGCATCAGTAAATCTCTGTATTTAAGTCAATGGTACAAACTGTGCAGAGCGATATAGGTAGCCCTATCAACTATTCTGTACCCTCCCATAGTCCCATTCCCCCCCCCCCCTCCTTTCCAACTCCCGTGCACCTACCTTCGGCCCACCTAAAGTCCTAAGAGATTAGTTAATCGATGAGGAAAAATCATTATCTGCCTTCAACGAACACTGTTGGAATGCTTGTTTTCAGTAACTCTTGTCAGGTTAACTCTGATCGGCTGGTTCATGTCAACTGATCTTGCTTATACATATTACATATACAATTGACGGATGTTTAATCGGTCCCTCAAATGAATAACTCTGATCAGTTGGTTCATGTCAACTGATCTTGCTTATACGCATTACATATGCAATTGACGGATGTTTCATCGGTCCCTCACAATGTCCCTCGCAATGAGTTCTTTCATAATTTCGTTTGTTCCTCCAACGATTGGCATTACTCTTGCGCCACAGAAAGCCCTGGCCACGGGGTACTCCCACATGTAGCCCCATCCACCGTGGAGCTGTACGCCTTCATCGCATACCTTGACAACAAGATCGGTGTTACTAAAAATTCAAAGCAAAAAAACAGTTGATTCATAAATATTATTACAAGTGATAATGTCACGCATTCTGAATGGTTTGATATGATTATAGCTATAGCTATTATGGACGGTCACATGTTCTCCTTGACGTTACCTACAACTACGTTGTGACTCAGAAGTGGCACGTCATCAAGTGTACTTGCAAATCGCATTCTCGACTAAAGACAGCCGCATTGGTGTCAAGTACCAGTTCAGGCCAGGGGGACTGTTATGTCACCCCTTCCCTTGAAGACTTAAATCTTCCTTATAAATAAGTTGTGAAAATGAGGATACATTATTGTTTATCCTTTATTTCCCGGGCCTGCTTATTGACACCGGATCTCTAATCTCCCCCCCCCCCCCGAGTGCCCAAATCGCCAGGTCTACACAATTTTCAATGAACCGTCCCAATTAAGTTTCAATAGGCGTCAACCATCAAAACTGTATACAAATTTAATTAAATATTGTACTGCATAATGGGAACAGCACATTAAAGTATGCTATATTATTTTGTTTTATTATCTGTTCTGATATAATTAACACGTTTCACTTCTGGCCTCTCTTACCTGTATTTGACCATAGAGGCTGTGACAGTATCCAAGTGTCCGTCCTGGTACATCTGTGTTGCGACGTCAGTAAAAGCTCTGTTCACGCATATCTCTGTCTTAAGAGAAGCTAAACGGTGTTGAACCGTCTGTAGAGTAGAAAATGGTTATATCAACATAGGCCATATTTATCGTCAATTAAAACTAATACTTTCTGTATATTTGTTCTCTCATACTCTCAACGTTGCTAGTCCATGTATGTAGGCTACCTCATGTGAATTGGGTTAAGTCCGTTAGGCAAGATTGTCTGCGTTCAGTTATTTACACTCTAGAATGATAGATGTCTCTGTTGTAATCTTTCCTACAAAAGCAGCATTTTTCCGTCAAATCTTTTACAACCTTTACAGCCTGGTAGTATCGTAAACGGCCGTCTATAGGGCAATACGACCAGGTATGCTGACAATGATCGCTGATTCTGAAACTACAACAACATCTCATCGAAAACGTCAATAAGCAATACACCACCACATTGTGTATACAAATTAACCTACTTTGGATAAAACGGTTAATGACTTTCTAATTAGTACTTTTCTAAATTGCTCTTCACAATGGCTGTGAACACGATGAATTGCATAGGCTAGTTATATTAAAGGGCTATTCAACTGTGTGTAAATATACACCATATAAGAGCTGTAAGCTATACCTGTAATTTCGATAACGTTTTGCCAAAGGCCTTTCGTTTCTTCACGTAGTCACGTGTCATTTCAAATACAAATTCAGCCAATGATAATGCTCCAAGACCAATGGTTAATCTTTCTCTCGGGAGTTGTTCCATGAGTTTATAGAACCCTTTATTAATGCCCGTCTCTCCTCCTAAGATGGCGCTGGCGGGAAGGCGGACATCCTCAAAGAAGAGTTCAGCCGCATCCTATATCAAATAAAATATTTTAAAATAAGTCCAGCCATATCAGGCTAAGGTATAAACTCTCCTTTCATTATCACATCACCGGATTTCAATGAACAGAGCACAATGCTGCGAGGCAAAGGGAAATGATGGGAGGTGTGGGAGTGGGGGTGGAGATGAGGAGGGTGGGGGTAAGAGAAATACATGAGACATACACACACATCACTTGTAAACTTCATCATTTCTCACCGATGATTTTTCGCCAATCTTTTCAAGAATTCTTCCTTTGTTAAATCCAGGAGTACCAGCGTCGACCAAGAATAATGACATACCATGGGCCTTTTTGTTAGATTCCAAGTCAGTAATGGCTGCCACTATTACGACATCAGCGAGGTAGCCATTACTGATAAAGACCTGCTCAATAAACAAAGCATAGAAAATAACACGTGAACACATAACAACGACTTTTTTAGCACCCGCGTTTTTTTATATGGTGAACGGCGCGTATCGGTCATTGCGCAATAAATATCACATGTTGACAAAGCGCAAATTTGTGTGGCGCCTGCACCCATGTAATAGCGGAACAATGCCTTCATCCAACAAGCAATCAACTGAAACAAAAAATTATAATGACCGAAATGAGAGAGGTGTAACTTGTATAATTTTCGTATTTTCGTATCATTTAGTTCCCATATAGTGTAATATATACGTTTTTGTTATCATACTAAAGTATTGTGGCTCGCGGATTTGATACAAAATATCAATGTGGCTTTCATGATCAACATGCGACTTTTGTCGTAAAGTTACATTTCCTTAAACAGTTTAGGAAATTCGTTAAGTCGTAGTAATTTATCTATAAAAAGACTCTGATATAATATATACACGCACATATAGAGCTATAAAAGGTATATTTGTAAACTTTGATAACAGACGTATACCCTAGGCTAATTTGCTTATTAGAATCGGGCGGAAGCAGCTATGGCTACTTGTCACTTAATTTCATCGGGTTATACAATTTCTATGATGAAACTCCACAAACTTGTTTTTTTTCTTCACCGTCTTCTAATTATTTTCATTTCTTATTCCTATTAAGTTGACCTACTTTGCTTCCGTTTAGAATCCAATCATCACCCTCCTTCTTGGCGTAGGTTTTTATCCCCTGTAGATCACTGTCAAAAAGAAAACATAAAAAAGGAAACTTCATTTGTAAATGTGAAATCAATAATATCATATAATGCTATAGTTCCATATAGTTATATCAGTTTCATAAGAGGTCATCTTTATATAGTATCCTTATACGTATATAAGAGCGTCTTCTTATTAATGTAACATAAAACACTCTATAAGGTTGATTATCAATTTACAAGAAATGTCGAAAGGGGTTGGGAAAGGAATGGGGTTAAGGGTGTGCTATACACATATAATTTGTCAATGGTAATGAGTGCAAAACTGCGGTAGTGTCATTCAATATGTTAGAGGCGATCGTGACAAAACTGGCCGGGTGACGAGAACTTCTTTTTGGCCAGGATGATCTTGTCGGTTTCTTTTCGAGTAATCAATCAACTATTCTATATACGTCTAGATATAGTTACACTATTTACCAACACTTGATGATCACCGGAGTAAAGGTTAACCCGGGGCCCGGAGGGGGGGGGGTAATAATTACATGCCGCCCTAAAGCGAGCAATTGCGAGCCCGCACTGTTCCCCACATCTTCTTGATGATAATGAACCTATCAGTAATCTCATATTTGAATACAATGTGCTGTTTGTACGGTTTTTGTTTTATTAAGCTCGGGGCTCATTAGGCTCGAGGGCCCTGTGCTTCTCCCCGTATCAATCCCCTGGCGTTACGCCCCTGTAAATGTTTCTAAGCATGTATAAGTTATACTATCTTTCAGCAGGATTCGTGGATGGGTTCCCACTTTCTAGTAATACAAACATGACGCACCAATTACCTGCCAGCAGAAGGTTCCGTCATTGCTACTGCACTAACGATGTCTCCACTGACCAGCCTCGGCAAATATTTCTCTTTCTGTTCCGGTGTACCGTATGTACTGATGTAGGGAATAACTACCTCGTTGTGAACATAAAGGCTAGCCCCTATGTAACCTAGAAACATTCTGTATAAATGAAAACCAGAGCATAGAGAAACTTATAAATAAATGCTCACATAACATGCTCAATTGTTTGAAAGGGATATGCAATGAGCGGTACCACTATACAACATTACGTACCCTATATATAGGTCATATATAGTAAGCTTTTCATTTAACATTTATCAGTTGTAATTTGGTCGTAAGCCTGAGAACAACACTGTCAAATAAAATGGTTGTTGCTATTTTTCAAGATCACCGCCAAACACATGTAATTAATTAAGAAAACCAAGTAAACCGTACAACTTGTTATGAGAAATGATTTCGTGTACTATATTCTATAATAATATATATATTATATATATATAATAATATATAATATACATTATTTCGTATGATATATTCTACTATAGCATTTAATGTAGTATACTCACTGTTCTTCGAGTACAATGGTTGAAGAGATGAAATCCCCACCGATACCGCCAAGTTCAACCGGTAAATCGATACCGAGGTAACCTTGCTGGCCGAGCTTCTTCCAGAAGATATCCTTATCAACATGACCCTGTTTCTCCCATCTGTGGTAGATAAGTTATGGACGGTGTAATTAATCTGCTTAATTTATCGGTTTTATTAAGTTTACCTAATTAATTAGTGTCGAAAGTAAGTCGAATTGTGTGTAATTGTAACACGAATGCCAAGCTCGCTTCATTAGAGGAATAACTCAAAGAAAAGACATGATACTATTAAACATTGTTTTGCACACGTATACACGCAAACTTGGCACATAGCCAAGACGGTGCATGTGTCCATGTCCATGCCTCCCTCACCATGTTGACCGACCCCCCTCCCCCCCCCCACCTCTTATTCGCCAAAATTGCCAATATAGTTGTAACGACGATTCGGGTATACAGTACCGTGCTGATAGTGCTGTCCGTACATTCTAGTATCAGGTCAAATATTGTTTATTTTAAAGGCTATGATTCACAGACATATATAATAGCATTGTAAACTCCTACAGCTTGCCAAATGGTGACACATGTTCTGGATTTGTGATTACAGTGTAGCGCCGTAATTTCAAAAGAACACAAATACTGCAGTGCCCCTACTTTCATCTTTTGGTGCCCAAGCCCATAAATCAGAATTCCTGTCGATATATGGGGTGTGATGTCTAATAATATTTGCACACTTCAACTGAGTAAGAGAACGTTTTGAGGAAAATACTTTCATTTAGGCCTACTAACTCACCGATCCTGATGTGGAGCTAACTCGTCTGTAAAAAATCTCCTCACATTTTCTCTAAATATGTCATGTTCTTCTGAAAATATACGCCTGGTACCGATATCAAGTAAGGATGCTGCTTGGCTTATCTCTGGTCTAAACCGGCGCATGCGTAGATACAAAGAGAAATAACAAGCAGTTACATGTTAATTTTGAAAGTCATTAAACGGAAACTTTCTGTGGCTCTTGGATTAATCTAGACTTGAAAGATCAAATATTTCGCGTCAAACTAAAACTTTGCAACATAACTTTCCATGTAACTCTGACTCTCCCCATGCAAGCATCTATTCCCTTGGAATGGATGCACCTGACGTAACACCGTCATGATCACGTGGTTACATGCACACTGCAAGTATCATCAAGTAGTTAGGTAGTTGTCGTGACTTTTCTTGAAAAGTATATTACAAGGCTTTGCTATATGTTAAATCAGAGATGTAAAGATATCATACAGTGTGTTTATTATTTGAGAGAGGCAGTAAATGTTTGTTGGGCATAGAGCAGGAGTGACCAATATTTGACTCTCTAGCAAATATGCTGACAATCAGTTAAACATCTTGGACAGAGAATTCTACCTCGGATGTTACCGATATTATATATAGAGACTATTGATTTGAAATTAGTTTTTCTAATAAGAAGTTCAAATCAGACACGTGACGTGACA
>KN882694.1:59015-70912 GCA_000934455.1 Apostichopus parvimensis
TTTTCTTACAGTACAACTGAAATGGTAAACAGGGTATGTGATGAGGGCGTACAGCTCCACGGTGGTTACGGGTACATGAGGGAGTACCCCGTGGCCAGGGCACTATATTCTGCTCGAGCAATGCCGATCGTTGGAGGAACCAATGAAATCATGAAGGAATTGATTGCGAGGGACATTGTGAGTGAAAAGTGAATTAATCGACTGATTGGTGGCTTAATGGGTTAAGTGTCCAAGCTGTGGCTGGTGTGAGGGGGTACGTTTTGTTTATGTCATTGGTGTTAGTGTCCAAGCTGTGTCAAGATATAGATTAACTGGGGTGGCTGGTGTGAGGGGTACGTTTTGCTTATGTCATGGGTATAGTGTCCGAGCTCAGTCAAGTAGGTTAACTGCGGTGGCTGGTGTGAGGGGGTACGTTTTGCTTATGTCATGGGTATTAGTGTCCAAGCTGTGTCAAGTAGATTTACTGCGGTGGCTGGAGTGAGGGGGCAAGTTTTTGTTTATGTCATGGGCATAGGCGTAGGAGGCGGGGGCTGGGGACTGCAGCCCCCCAACCAAATATTTTTGTGAAAATTCTGGCAAAATGCTGAGAATTTTTCGGGCACCTACTGAAAGAAAATAAATTGTAATGATGTAGCTAAAGGAAATGAAAAGTTTCAAAAAAATCTCATTGGTAATTAAAAAATAAAGTTCTAAGCTTGCCCGACTAATTCGTCATTACTAATGTAAAAGCCTTTATGAAATGTACATTAACATGTTGAACGAAAGTTTGGTTATATACTTTGGGCAAATCGTTACAGCCGCCCCCCCCCCCCAAATCAAATTGGACTCCTACGCCTATGGTCATGGGTATTATTGTCTAAGCTGTGTCAAGTAGATTAACTATATGATGGCTGGTGTGAGTGGGTACGTTTGTATTAGTGTCCAAGCTGTGTCAAGTAGATTAACTGCGGTGGCTGGAGTGAGGGGGGTACGGCTGATGTGAGGGGGTACGTTTTGTTTATGTCATGGGTATTAGTGTCCAAGCTGTGTCAAGTAGATTAACTACGGTGGCTGGAGTGAGGGGGTACGTTTTGTTTATGTAAATAGAGCTGCATTTACCGTATACACGTTGTACATTGTCAGCTGCGTTTTTTTTTTAAATTCTTTTAAAGGGTATTATTCTTTAGAGGTAATACAGTTTGAAAAAAGGAAGTATTACTAAAAATAATTAACTAGTATATGAGTGACTTTGAAAGAGAAGCGTAGGAGGTGAGATTCATTGTCCGAAACGTCCTTTATTCATTGCTTAAAATCTGCACGGTCATTATACGGAACACTTAAAGTGCCATAGTAATACAATGAGGAATAGCTTCTATCTGACGAGAAGGATTCAGAAAGAAGATTTCAGTTATCACATATATTAGTTTGTTATAAGTTTGTCAAGTTAATTAGAAAATCACATCGAGTACGTAAATAACCTTATAAACAAGTCAAATTCGAAAAACACGTATATTTCTGTATATGAAGCGTTGTGTCCACAATGTTGTCATAAAAGTGACACATACGTAATTATATGCAACCAATACGCCCATGACTTCCATGAAGTAGAAGGTACCATTATCTAACTTCAAAACAGTTTTACTTTACGATTAACGCTTTAGCCTGAAATTTTATTGTGCTTTCTTTGTCTGTATGTTTTTGTTAACAATAAAAACCAATTAAAGTGTATGTGTGTGTAGCTCATATTTTGCTTCTCATGAATACGTATAGCCTATATGGTGTGGGTTATTATGATCGTGAGAACAGCGCCAATCTTGTCATTAAGAAGAGAAACATGCAGCTCCCCTCAATTAGTGCGGTTGACGTCACTTGAATGTGCTGCTGGTTTCACGAAACACCTTACAGCACTCGGCCAATCGCATGTTTTGAACATCTGTATCTCATGAATATGTATTACCCACGGTGCGAGTTACCGTATGATACAACCAGCTTGGGCACTGACTTTCTAATACAAGGACCACTGCATACCGTTAATTAGAATCATATGAATGCAATCCTACTGACAGCATATAAACAGATTCGAGCATTTACCTGATAGAAACAGGATATCCCCACTTATCAGACACTGTTCCTATTCGTCCACCCCTCCCTCCCTCCCTCCCTTCCTCCCTTTCTTTTCCCTTCCTTCTCTCCTCCCTTTCCTCGTCCCTTCCCTTACTATTCTCTTCCCATCCTCATCGTTCCCATCCTCATCCACCCGTTTCTGCCCCATCCCCCCTCCTCCTCTGTTGTCGCTTAAACTGTGTTACAGAGGGAGTTATTGATACTCTAATGAACAGCGAAAATTTATCAGATTAGAAGATTCGGAAAAATGTAACATTCCGCCAAGCAGACTCGGTGAAGTCTACAAACTTCACAGAACCAGATGTTGAGGATTGATGATTCAACAAAAGAATGATAAAGTAACTTCAGCTACAGCCGTTTTCTCAATCGATTCTCAAACATTATATGTTTTCCGCTGCAAAGTGCCTTGCAAACAATCCAGTATAATGCAACATATGAGTGTAGTATGAATATTGTTGTTGACTTTCCGTGTAACTTATGAGTTCAGTGGGAATTTAAAAAAAAAATGAAAGAAGGGGGATGGGGATGGGGGAGGGGGATGTTGTTTGCTGCATGCATGTGTGACTTGAAAACTGAGCGAAAGAGATATGGGTCAGCCTACATCATGGCGTTGGATTTACACAATATAGGCTTACTATAATTGGATATGCATGCAAGCGGATAATGTATTTCGTCAACACACCTACCGTTAAGAAAAGGGGAGAAGGAAAGGGGAAGACCGTTCAATTCAACCGAGGTAATCAACAATCATTGCGTACGTGGAACATCTGTTGTATATATGCCTATAACTATATACACAATGAAGAAAGTTAGTATAGGTCTATTATACTGAGGCCTGTATTCACGTCCTTTACTGTATTTTGTCGCGTCAAGTTTTTGTTACCAATGTTCCTACTATATTAATTAAATAACCTAACATAGGTGGGACTCATAATCTAAATAATGTTAGCGTCTATAAATAAATTGGCTAATTTACATTGTTATAGGGAAAACACCCGCGGTATCGTCATAGGATATAATAATAGTAATAATAATAATAATAAGTTACATTTATATAGCGCTTAATACAGCGTTTCAAAGCGCTTTACAAAGTAGGAAAGAGACAAAGGAAACCAGCTGGGAAAAAGAAACTAGGAATCAAACAGAAATGTTTTAAGTTGTCTCTGAATATAGAGAGGGAGGGAAAGTCACGAACGTGAAATGGGAAGTTCGTTCCAAAGAGAAGATTTAAAACCAATTCACCTTTTCTGTTCCCATTTATAACACTTTAATGTTTAATATTTAAATCAGCCATTTTCCATTTTAGACCTTCAATGTGAAAAGCTAATGGTGTCAACTTCTTGTCAAATTCGTAGCACCGTCACATGACATTTTAAAAGCGGATATCATACAATTAAAACTATTCTTCGGCCGGTGGGTGGGGTGGGGGGGGGGCACAGTTTGCTGGGTGCTTAATTCCAAGCTGTTGCGTTTTGTGAAGGGGTGCGTGAGGATGTTATTCACATTATGTCACGTAAGATTAAAAACAAATGTTTACGGATGGGGTCGGGCCGGATACATTGTTCAAGTTCAAGTTATGTGTTCTCATTTTACGAAAGGAAAATGAATTAATCATTGAACGCAGACGAACGGCGACCATTCCGTGGTCACATGATCGTTCAAATGAGCCATCCAACCATCACTAACGAATGTATAAATGAACAAGACGTCATTAAGTTTATCTAAAACACATGTACATTGGGAGCAATTGTAGAAGATAACTACTGTCTCGACTGTACCATTTTAGGCCTACTTCGGTCCCAACAAAATATTGACTTTCTGCGCACACATTTGCACGATATCTACTGAGGTTTATATCCCTTATTCGCTTACTTCTCTACTTTCTCTTCTTAATTCCTCATTCTATTTCGTAGTAGTTGACCTCTCCCCTCCCCTGATCGCTAGTTACACCATAGTTATTATACTACCCCAACTATAGTTACACCATTGGATGCTGCATTGCAAGGCGTCATAACTTTTCTGTGTAGGCCGCGCCTATTCAACGTAGTTAAGAACTGTTCACATAGTTCAGCGCTTTTCACAGTGGAATTCCGGTTTTGTCTGATTGGGTGTTGCTGCCCTCTATTATTTATATTCAGACATTGCATTAGTAATCCATCCTGGTATATATGAGGAACACTACATTCAGTAAGTTTACGACGTATATCCGAAGTAGGCCCTACAATAATTATACTGGACTATATACAATGCAGAGTATCTTCTCGTACGTACGTGCATACAGCATACAGTACGTACCCATACCACATAGTGAGCCACAGTGACTACAAAACACTGGCAAGATTGACTAAATTTACCCCGTTCGGATTCAACTATGAGAAAAGGTTAGTTTGATTTTTGTATTTTAATTTGTAAATGAAACATTCCTTTAAGTGTTTTGTGTAAGATGTTGGTGTAATGGCAATAAGAGACATGTAAAACTTCGGTTGTTCGTAGAATCGAATTTTTCCACTTTGCGTGCATATGCAGTTGGCCAAAGGTCTCTTAGGCACTATGCTGCACAACATAGGCTTACCTATTCTATGCTAGGTTAGGTTTGGTTCAGCCGTACAGACTCCCCCGTAGCCTAAGTACAAGTTAGTGAAGGTGGTGTTGGCATCTAGCCGAAGGTTAATCTTTCCTTAGGAATTTTTAATCGCGTAATTGACCGTGGATGTGCCAAGAAATAATTATTTACTGTAGTTTGATGTGGGCAAATGATAGCCCGGGCCTTAACCAGGGAAATTAGGTAATGCTATTGTTATTGTTGTTAATTAATGTTATTGTTAATATAGGCCTAGCCCAGTTGCAGCAAGGGCCTAACTGTAGGCCCTATTCTTAGTCTTTGGATGGCAAGGCCCATTCATACATGTTGTTCTCCTAATCAACAGTCTAATGTTGGACATTAACAAAGAGCCTAGGTTTGGAAACAACCCTGAAGGTTGAATTTATCAGAATTACTAAATGGTCTAAAAGACATCTAATATTTGGCATAGGCTAGTACTGTAGCTTGTAGGTTATCTTGTCCAGAAATGTTCAATGTATTCCTTTTGTGTAAGTTGTGCTATGTGTATATAATTATAAGGTTACCAAATATTGTTTGTTATGAAGGAGGACACTGATCGATGGCCTGTGAAAGGGGTCTAAGGGGTGGCCCCCTCTCCTTTGAGGAAAAAAAAAACGATTATGAAGGGTGCTACAAGCAAAATGGTGTCATATTTGTAGCCTTATACAGGGGTTCCTGTACCTTTGGTGAAACAAATTTCATGATCCAATCCAAAAATGTAATTACTTTTTTATGCAAGAAAAATATATCCTAGCAACAAACCATAATTAGGAGTAATTGCAGAATACCCCGCAAGTCACATACACAGGGCTTTTTGAGAACGACAATAATTGTTTAGTATGGGACTTCTGGTCATAATCTGTGAGATTCAAGAGTTACGGGGTATTGTGCAATTCAGCACATAATAAATTTGTTCCACAAGAAACACAAGTTGATGGAATGCCATATGTAGAAAAATCATGGCAATTTAAAGTTCATTATTTTGTGCTCCAGGCTATGCAAACTTTCACTGCTTTTCCATGACTTCATATGTATGTACACTTAAATTGTGATATTGTCGAATGTCAATGTTCGTTGTATACAACAATTTCATAATAGGGGAAGGGTCAGTGGTCCTAGTTGGGAGGGTGTGCGTAAGTTAACGAGTGTTAGGCACAAAGAAAATCTGCATAAATCGGCAAACATATACTTTAAACATCCATATATATATGAATTACAGCTCTGTTTGAGGAAAAAAAGGTAGGTGCATTCTTTAAGGTAAAAGATTCCCACAGAGCAACTCATCCATTTGATATTCACAGATGTACTACTGTACTCTACTACATTTGGGTCATTTGGGGTCATCAGAGGTCAAATTGTTAAAGGCATTGAAGACTCGCCCCAACCCGCGTGCGGCCATTTGCAAAAGTTAACTTTCTGTTGCTTGCAAGTGACGTTTTGTTCGTGTCGCTACAAAATGCAGACAGTAATGACACGTGATACCTTGTTATCTTTAGCTGGACCTGAAATGTCCATCACTGTATCATTTGTACACTGTGCTGTGGGTATAGACCGCAGCTGTATGTATGTACTGACTGTACACTAGTGTCTAATTACTGAGGGTAGCAAGCTGTGTGTGTATTTTCCGGGATCGATGGTGCCATGGTGGTGTATAACACTTTTGTTACACCTCATTCGAAACTAGGTCAGATTACCGGCATTAGATGTTTCTTTTTGCGCGAGTCTTCACAAACCCTTGTAAACATGTACACTCTTACTATTCATTACGTCAGATCCATGAAGAAAACTGCTCATGTTACATCATAGAAACCACAATCACATTTTTGCATTCTGGTTTCACTTGTTCTCTTGTAAATTAATTTGCTTTCTTTGTAAAGCGCATTGAGCAGTGACTCTTGTCTACTGATTTGGCGCTATATATAAGTCTCATTTATTATGATTATTATTATTTGCAAGGCTTACATTTTATAATATGCAGGAAACGTATACTGTATGTTGTATACAGTAGTAGTGCTTGACAATTGTATTTTCAGGCTGCTGCATGTGAACTAAAATAAAACAGTTAAGAATAAGACTTCAGTGATTATATATGCTACTGTTACTAACTTTGTTTCTACATACAGTATTGTAGTACCAAGGGAATAATCCAGTAGCAGTATTTTGTCATGGAAAACCTCTTTTCAGTTCTGTGGTTTGCTTTTACGGTACCAAACAACCGTTTCTGTGAAATCACGGGGCCTGCTATGTGAACCAGCAACCTTTGTTTTTATATCATACTGTAATGACTAACAAAGGAATCAAAAGTATCTGAGAAATATGACTATATACTAGGGCAGTAGGGCCTCTCCAAAGTAGTCCATTCAAAAAAATTTGAGGATCCATCCAAGCCTAGAATTTATTTTAAAAGAATCAGCCCTAAAAGAGTAACATTGCATGCCACCAGTGAAGTAGCCTTTTAGCAACACATATCTCTTAATTTAACACGGTTGGGTTTTTTTTGCACATAGTGAAACCAAATTTTGAAACCAAGCTGGATTGAATGTCCAAAGAAATATCTTTTCTCCTGTTCAATAAGTTCTTCCGCTAATAAAAAAAAAACTTCAATTAATTTGATTGTGTGAGGTCAAGTTACTAACTTCACAGAATCTCAAAAAGGTTCTCGAAGAGATGTAATTGGTAACCACTAACATGCAATGAAGTTAAAGCTATAGAAAAAGGAACTTATAGACAGTATATTGCAGTCCATTGGTATTAGCTATTTGATTGGATCTTACAGTCACCAAAGCTTGTTTCACTGTTCAACAAAGGGAAAGTATGGGGATTTACCGTACAGATATATGCTGGTGATTCATGTACAGTACAGTATATGCTGGTAATCCATGTACAGTATATATGTTGGTGATCCATGTACAGTATATGTTGGTGATCCATGTACAGTATATATGTTGGTGATCCATGTACAGTATATGGTGGTGATCCATGTACAGTATATACTGGTGATCTATGTACAGTATATGCTGGTGATGCATGTACATTGTACAGTATATGATGGTGATCCATGTACAGTTTATATGCTGGTGAAGTGGTGATCCATGTACAGTATATGCTGGTGATCCATATATATATGTTTGTGATCCATGTACAGTATGTAATGGTGATCTATGTACAGTATATGCTGGTGATCCATGTACAGTAGTGATCCATGTAAAGTATATATGCTGGTGATCCATGTACAGTATATATGCTGGTGATCTATGTACAGTATATGCTGGTGATCCATGTACAGTAGATGCTGGTGATCCATGTACAGTATATGTTGGTGATCCATGTACAGTCTATACTGGTGATCTATGTACAGTATATGCTGGTGATCCATGTACAGTATATGTTGGTGATCCATGTACAGTATATACTGGTGATCTATGTACAGTATATATATGCTGGTGATCCATGTACAGTATATGATGGTGATCCATGTACAGTATATGCTGGTGATCCATATAGTATATGTTGGTGATCCGTGTACAGTATAATGATGCTGATCCATTTACAGTATATGTTGGTGATCCATGTACAGTATATGCTGGTGATCCATGTACAGTTTATATGCTGGTGAAGTGGTTATCCATGTACATGCTGGTGATCCATGTATAGTATATGTTGGTGATCCATGTACAGTATAATGTTGTGATCCATTTACAGTGTATGTTGGTGATCCATGTACAGTATATGATGGTGATCCATATACAGTTTATATGGTGGTGATCCATGTACAGTATATGGTGATCCATGTACAGTATATGTTGGTGATCCATGTACAGTATATGCTGGTGATCCATGTACAGTTTATATGCTGGTGAAGTGGTTATCCATGTACAGTATGCTGGTGATCCATGTACAGTTTATATGCTGGTGATCCATGTTCAGTATATCAGCATTGTTACGAACGCAGGATTCTGCGTCCGGGATGTTTTGGCCAGGGACACTAATTGGTGATCTATGTACAGTATATGCTGGTGATCCATGTACAGTATATATGCTGGTGATCCATTTACAGTATATGCTGGTGATCCATGTACAGTATATATGCTGGTGATCCAAGTACAGTATATGTTGGTGATCCATTTACAGTATATATGCTGGTGATCCATGTACAGTATATATGCTGGTGATCCAAGTACAGTATATGTTGGTGATCCATGTACAGTATATGTTGGTGATCCATGTTCATATGCTGGTGATCCATTTACAGTATATATGCTAGTGATCCAAGTACAGTATATGTTGGTGATCCATGTACAGTATATGTTGGTGATCCATGTTCATATGCTGGTGATCCATGTACAGTATATGCTGGTGATCCATGTACAGTATCTTTCGGACAGATCAGAGTTTTGTCCGTGCCCCTGAAAATTTACCTTGGCTGTCTGCCATGACACTTTCAAGCAGGATGTTACCATGCTTAAGCTTAATGTTTGTCTCTGTGGTATGTTCCATTGCTGTGGTAGACTGTAAAATAAACAGGAATGACCACTTGGGTCATCTACTAAATATTGTACTGTTCTCCTATTTTCCCTTTTTATAGTTTTTCTTTATTGTGTATCATTTTCTATGTTCACTTTGGGATTTGACTGTCTTGTATTAATGTTGCTTTATAAAATGAACTTATCAGTTATAAACTTGTACTATGTATCAGCATGTATAGTACGTTATGGTGCTGTGATAAATGCTTTTAAGTTACAGCTCAAATACTGTACATTAGCTTGTATTATTACTCAGAGTGCATTGCAATGCTTGAGTGGAATGCTTGGGTGGATTTCCGCAAAAATCATACAATTGCAGTTTGGGAAGCAACGGGTCCTAATATTCGATTTGAAAATTCTGTCACCTTCCATTCAAGCATGCATAGCAGCATGTACAGTAGTTACAGTATGTAGTTACAGACAGTATGTAGTTATAGTATGTGTGCCAAGATACTGTTCAAACTTAGGAAAGGTGAAGGTTGCTGTACCTTTAATGTGCAATGCAGTACTGTTGCCATGCCACAAAGCATGTGCCTTTTCTGCATGTACTTACCTTACAGGTTAGTACAGTACATATGGTATGGACAGCACAGGTCTACAGTACTTTGTGAACTGATAATTAGCGCCTAGATAAAAAATTGTTCGACAGGCAAATAACCGAAACATTTTGGATGGCCTTGAACATTGGAAGTAGTTAGACATCCCTTAAAGCAGCAGTCAATTGGTATTTAAAGTGTCTCAGGTATGTATAGAGCAGTCTATTTCACTTCACAGCAGATTCATGTGACATAGCAATTCATTGATCACATACTTTCCACAGAATTTGAGATAATGTTAGCTGGTAGAGCTGTTACTGTAGGCCTGTAGTAGGTACAGTGTAGCCAATTCATGGAAAAAACCAACCGTCTATCCTATGATGTGTTGTGCCAAGTATGTCACATAGGAAGGCAAGTCATTTAACAGGAAGGTGTTGTATGCCTGGGTTACAGTTGCTGTTTTTTTTTGGAGAAGGCACAGATTCCATAAAGCATTAAATATTGGTTATAACACTATCCAGTATTTATCAACAAGCAAAAAAAAAAAAAAAACTTATATGTGCTTTTGTGTATTACTGATGCTTGACAAGCCAGACAACCAGGTATAGTACCTTTCAAGTAAAAGTTGTTTTACCATAGTAAAGCTGTGTTTGTTTCAGTTTAAAATAGCATCTGGAGTTGGGACTACAGTATATTTGTGTTGCATTTGTCTCAACTTCATGTTGCAAGCTCATTGAGCTTTACCGTTTGGATGAATGCAACTTTAACAACAGAACAGTGAATGGCAGAGCTGCAATGCAAAATTTAAAATTTGTTGCACTTAGTATTACAGAACTAAGTATTACAGAACTTGCTTAACATCCTGTGCAAGACTACTAGTTTCTTGCCAAACAATCACATTCAATCAAGCCTACTTTACATAATAAACTGAACTGCCATGGAGTGATTTTCCTAGAAGCATTGTCTGGTTTTACTATACATTAATTGTGGGTGGGCAAATGACTAATAGCATTTCATGAAACAGTCAACTTATTATTATCATATTTTGAATAGATATCAAATCTGTTTCCTTCCTCTTACCTGTCTGTCCACAAGGTTTCTATGTATATACACTCCATATCTACCTACAGTAGTCTACAAAAGTTCTCAACTAGGTTTACAGTAAGTTGTTGGGGATTGTAATTAGTTGCTTACTTCAAATCCCACATAAACCAGCTGTTTGCAACTTTGCATTGTTGACATGCTTATAAATCCATTTTGGGTCTTGTATTTACTAATTACTGTACAAGCAACGTTTGTGAAGTGAAGTTGATTAAACAGATACATCTTTTTGAAAGGAGAGCAGAGCCTATACATTTTGCAACAATCAGAAAATAACAGTCTGCAGATGTCAGTTGGTTTGTCCCTAAACAACTAAATACATCTATGAATAAAAAGTTGGGTGAAAATGTTAAAACATTAGACTGATGATGTAGTCGTACAACAGTACCAGCAGGAACTTCTTCAGAGGCTGACTGGAATACAAACATTTTCATTCAAGTCTTCCTCTGAGGAAACTCCTGCTATGATTGAAGCTGCATCAGGTCTTCCACGGTTTATATACCTAGCCAGATTTGTAGGGGACAAGCATTCTCCAGATCTTTGAACAAAATACCACACAGAAAAAACCGAAGGATTAGACCATCAAAGACAGCAGTACTATTCATATGGAGGACTATTTTAAAGTCTCTTTGACCTTTGCATTCCAAGCTCTGACTTGTAACAGTCTAAGGACCTAAGGTGCAACAAATGGTGCCCTTCTGGAGTGTGCTGCATTCATCTTAACTACAAGTGGAAATATACATAGTATGGGATATTGTTAAACATTTCTAAATAATGGTTTTCTATGGTCTAAAGTTAACTAGAAACATGGAATTCCCTTTTCTTCTATTAGTGACTGTTTGGTTGCAAGAGAGGCTGGCAAATGCAAAGTCAATTGTCATTTTAGAGGGGGAAAAAAACAATAATAATTGTTGAGGTTTTCATACACAAGTTTTGTGGGGAACATTAATGTCAGTATGAAATAAATGCTGTTGGATAAAGTAGCCGAAATATGTTGACAGCTCTCACTTTACCATGTCTAGAATGCACCGG
>KN882694.1:86512-105518 GCA_000934455.1 Apostichopus parvimensis
TACCCTCTGGTATTATTTACTGTACAGTTAGATCTCCTCAAGCTTCTCCTGTTTATGAGCCACAGAGCCCATTACCTGACATATAGAAAAGATAACAGCAAGTAATTTGTGAAAATTGCAGGAAGTATGGAATGATAAATGGCATTGTTTTAGTCAGTGTTAGAAAAATTTTCCATTTGTGTTCAATATTTCAGTCATCCTGACATGGCCAATCTTACCCGTGTAATTGCTATTCGTGATAATAGATAAGTTTATCAATTCAACACTATTTTATATCTCTATATGGTGTGTGTACCTGTACATCATACATATGGAGATTATGACTGCAGCTCTATTAAACATAAGATTTAGAGCACTTACAGTCCTTAGGAGATCTAAGTAAATGTGAGAGAAATATTTGTGCTGTGATGATAAAATGTTGGCATTTCTAGAAGCTGCGATGTAAATTCACAGACCCTGGTTCACAAACTGTAGGCAATCTTGAGACCAGTAAATCATAGGAGAGATGTATCAACTGTGTATATACAGTACATACTGTAATTTATCAAGTCCCCTGAAACCTTTGAAAACATGTCATTTGGGATGGTTTAAGGAACTCGGCCAAAACTGATGAACTCTTAAGCTCTGAATGGACTTTGTTATCAATAAAGCTGCTGCAGTGCTTGGCTCACCATCAGTCTGTTACACGTTGCATTTACCGTACATCATTACTGAAAGATTAAATAGTTTTAATAAACGTTGGTGAGGGATATCGCAGTACAGCCTAACCTAACCTTGGGACTCTTCTGATAGTGGAAAGACCACCAGCCAAACTTCAAGGCTGATATTTTATATTCAGTTGTGTAGAGCTGTGATGAGTAAATTTAATTTCCTCATTGGCATTATTCCCAAACCATCTTAAGATGGGAATTGAAACATGTTTTTTAAAGTACCAAAGTTTCAAAGCAAATCTCTTGTCAAGCTAACAATGCTTGATAAATCTCAAACAAACTCTTTTACACAAGTACAGCACTGTACATGTACTGTATCACATGATTTTTTAAATTTCTATTCATATCAAGTTGTATTTACTGTAGATAAAAATCTAGAAACTGTTTAGCTTAAAGAATAAAGTCCATCCACCCCCCCTCTCCCACCCACAATTAGTTAAAGAGTTACGATTTTAGGGGGAGTACTATAGTAATGTTGCTCTTTTACCAATGGTCATAAGCTAGCTAGATAGGAGTGCTGTATACAGTATGTATAGGAGATGGGTAAATTTACTTCGCTCCTCGCTTACCTGTCTCCTCACAACCTTAGTACTTGAGTAAGTATTTTGTAATTTACCCAATCCAGTAAGTTTTTGGGTTTGCACAATATGCTGATGCTGAAAGAAACGTTTGATCTACAGTAGAGATTGTTGGTACAGTAAGTTTGAATGACAGATGTGTTAAATGCCTTCATCACTTAACTTCCTCACCATTTTGTCTTTTACAGGCGATGACAGACACAGAGATTATTGTGGGAATTCCACGGGTCAAGGTGACCTTGATGTTGTTAACTTCAATGGCTCTGGGGATCTTCCAAATCCCCTGTCTACCGGCTTACTCGGCTGTTCCGATGCTCTGCAAGCCCTCCAGTCCCACCTCTTTAGGGACTCCATGAACAGATATCCACTTCCCTGCACCACTCTCGGAGAGAACCAAGAAACCTTCCCAAGACGCCCTTCAGAAGGGATCAGGAACTTAGCGACCCGCCACGAACGCCCTTCCGACGAGTATTTCAGAGCCGCCGGCGAAAGTTTGAATAATTTCATTTCGTTAGACGAACCCAGCCACGCCATGTCCATGTGGTTACCTCACGAATATTCCGAGCAGATTTCCAGGGCATTCGACGTAGACGTGAACAGCGAGGACGACTTAGGTATACCGGTGGACGAACAGAGACTTCGGCTGGAGAATAGTGAAATGCATCAGGACAGTTCCAGCAGCGATCTAGAGATGATGCCGCCGATGAACAACGAGAGGCGGGACCAGATAGATATGGAATCGGAAGTACCCCAGAGAGGCGGACCCACCGATGGTATCTCGGAACCAACCACCAGAAGTGACCCGTGCATGGGACACTACGACGAACTCAATAACCCCATAATTCACGACCCGGTCCTGGGTATAGGAGCCGAAACACAAAGCCAGGAGGTTCCAACGGTGGACCTTCAAGAACCGATGGACTTATCTTCCAAAGAGGCTAAATCTGATAAGGACCCCGAGGAGAAATCTAGCAAAGACGATTGTCAGGGCCAAACTCCCTGGGATTTCTCAGATGTCGAGTCCACTTTCTCGGCCTGCAGCCATACCGCCACGATAGGCTCCGAGGTTCCATCGGTGTCACAGAACGGCGACGTCACCACGATCGCGGATTCAAGCGACGAAGAGAGGGAACTAGACGTGGTGAGCCTTTCGGATCAGGAGAACAAAGTGGCTGCCTCGTTTCCAGCGGGAGGAGATTTGGACCAACCGGGCACCAGTGGCCTCGGGATGTACCAACAGCAGTTAGCCTCGGGGAAAGTATCTTCCAAAGAAACCTTGACAGTTGAGGTGCTCTCCAGCAGCGACAGTGAATCTGATGAGTCAGTAGAAATCTTACAGCTCAGCAGCGACTCAGACTCCCAGTCTACCTGGTAAGAATAAAAATAATGAAAACACAAAAATAAGGATAGAAGTAATCATGTTAACGAAATGTATGCAAAATACAAATCAGGAAAACACAACAACAACAAAATTAACGAAAAGACAGAACTACCGTAGACTGTGAAACTACTATTCCTGACATCACGCAGCCCACTATATTTCCTTAAACTCTGACCACATGCAGCCCACCATACTTCCTTAACCTCTGACCGCTAGCAGCCCACCATACTTCCTTAACCTCTGACCACACGCAGCCCACCATTCTTCCTTAACCTCTGACTGCACGCAGCCCACCATACCTCCTTAACCTCTGACTGCACGCAGCCCACCATACTTCCTAACCTCTGACTGCAAGCAGCCCACCATACGTCCTTTACCTCTGAGTGCAGATCAACAGACAGAAGCGGTATTTCTGTGATTAGGGAATTCCAAAAGACAGTGGAAAAGAAGCACAACAACAGCATTACAGAGTAGTTGGTTTGTTGAAAAGATTCCTGACAAAAGTATGAAATCTTTGGGAATTATTAGGTGGGGGATTAGGTGGGAGAGGGGGATCTTACAGGGGTTTACTAAATGTAAACTATATACGACCTGTGTTAGTTGTTAAGAATATGGTTAGTGCCTTCTAGTTACACAGATCTACATATATGACTTCACACATTGCTCATGGACATTATAGTGAAACCGATACCTCACTACATTCTTGGAGCAACAGTACGGAGTATGAAACTTGTTTTTATTATTACGCCCACTTTAGAACCTGCATAAGTTGTGTTACACGATACCTCATGCTCAGCCACTGTTTGGTTAGTTATTTAACAGGTTTGGGTATTAAGTTACCCATCCACCCACTCTACAGTAGTGGCAATAACAATGTGTGAGCAAGTAAAGGTGTAACCTCTTCAATGTTCTCTACTTCCTACAGTTAGAAAAGCTGCACAATGCAACTTTATTAAAGGAAAGTCAGATATTTAGTCATCAACTGACCAGTGATCTTTATCACTAAGACCTTTGACAGGATTTATATGAACACCATGCTACAAAATATGGATTTCATAATCAAGAATAATAGCTGAACACAAAGGTTTAATCTCACTCACAGTGGTTGTGTATGTTAAATCACAGAGACCTTCTTCATGTTGTTTGCATTGTTAACTTTATTGAAATGAAATTATTAATTATTAATTGTTACCTGTCTTTTTCATCTACCCTCAGGTCTCCATGCAGCTTCCCAAAATCCACCAAAGCTAAATCTCTCAAACGTAAGAAGACTCCCTCTAAGTCCAGGAAGAGGGCCTTGCCGGAGGTAGTCGACCTCACCGAATCGGATGACGGTGGGTGAAACTTGTAAAAATGACAAAACATTTTTTTGACTTTTGACCATTCTGTTTTAGAAAGAGGGCAGATTGGATCTAAAAACTGAGAGTTAGATTTGAATTTGCACTTCTCTCTCTTCAATACCCCCCTCCCCCATCTACGCACCATTAATGGGAAGCATTAATGACAGCTGCTCCATTACTTTGGTTTCTAAACTTAGCTACTAAACTAGCTACAGAGTGGTCACCTGTCGATGCGACATGATAACACAAAGGTCATTCATGGTTGGTAAAAGATGCAGACTGCAGTGCCCCAGTCGGCGTTTCCTCATTTCTTCTTGTCTCCTTGGAAACGGTTTTATAAATTGTTAGCTCAACCTGTTTTTAGATGGATGAGTTTGAGCATCACCACATGGCACATGTTAAGTTACTTAGCTGATAGCATCTCCTCATTTTTATCATTTTCAACAGAGGCTGTGTGTGAGCTTCCATCAGAACCATTCCTTCCCCCTCCTTCAACCACGGTCCCGGAACCGGTCAACACCACACCGGAGAGTCAGCATCCGACGATCACTGAACCGTTGTTCTCCATGGCTGCTCCATGTACCTGCGTGCCCAGACCACACCCCAGTCTTCATGAGAGTCATAACCAAGAGCCAGCCCTGCCTGGGAATGGAGTCTCTTCAATACCTTCACAGGTAAAGGCCTCTTCTTCTTTACAACATTTCTTGCTTGTCTGTTGTAAGCTGTTTGAGTACTTGATTGTGTGTTTATGTTGTGTATGCTTGTGTTAATGTGGGAGGCCTGTTTGTAAACGTATTATCTCAAGTGGGGCAACTTGGTGGGGTGTTGTAGTCGGTATGTAGGTGACATGCCAGGCTTTGTTGTCTCGAAAATGTGGTGATATTCGCTCTCTTTTTTTTATGATAATATGTAAAGTATGTTAGGTATGTGACAGTCCACTGCAGTGTTCCAAACAGACTTTCCTGTTCAGAAGTTTTCTCTTTTTAAACTTGAAAATATGGTCGTTTTGGGACACAGGATATCACAACTATTCAACTTTACTTCCTATGATTTATAGTAACGCCCACCACTAAAGTAGTATCAAATTTCAAACATGTCACAAGGTACTGAGATCCATAAGGCCAAGAAAATGACAGGTCTTCACCTGTGTGGCCTCGACACATTTCTGTTCATGCTGACTTTTGTCGAGGGATTCTTTATATTTTGACTTTAATCCTACCCTGTTATCCTGCCACTATATGGCTGTTTTGTTAGTAGCATTGTCTCTCCCGACTGTGTGCATTACCATCAGTAGTTTCAACATTTAGTGAAGGATCCCTGTTACATCATATGTAGTCTTTAGTCTTTCATAAGATATAAGATTAGCACAGTTCTTTTATTAACCACAATTTGTTGAAATGTTACAATTCAGTGTGTAAATGGGGACAGCTGGCATAGCTAAACTGCCAGGTGTTATATTAAATTTATCTACTGGGATTTTGTCTTTTGATGTTTTTTTGTTATGAGAATTAACCAAAAGGACTACAAAATAAAATACCATATCGGCCTAATTAAGAATTGAAAAGGTCAGAAAAATTTCCATTGCAAGTTTTGCACTGTTGTTGTTGTATAACTCTTTCATGGTTTCATAAAGCAAGTGTGAAATTCCTTAAAAATCAAGTGACATTTAAAAGAGAAAGTATGAAGTGTATTCTTTGGAGACATTTCATTTCTGTGCCCATGCAAAAGGGATTTGTGATACCAATTCCACACACTGGGACAGTATTGTCTTCTGCTGGTATTTTACTTACAACTTTACACATGTCATCATAACAAGCTGTGCATGAATCTTGCTCAATGGGTTCAAATGAAGCATCCCGCACGGCCATCCTTTGTATCTCTTTCCGACTATCATTGGCTAACTATGTTGATTAACAGGACCCAGTGGAGATTCAACCCCTTGAAACTGAAATAGGACCACCTCCATCATACTATGATAGTGTGAGGAACTCTACTCTGGAAAGTCGAATGGAGGCATCCCTCCCGGTCTCCTTCTGGGAAGTTCCACCGACTTCAGCAACTTCCTCCGCATCCTCCTCATCATCGACATCGTCGTCGTCATCTTCATCATCTGGTAACACCGTACCATCTTCCACAGCGTCAACGGGTCTACTCGCCCCCAGGCCGAAACACCATCATTGTCGAGGTGAGGGTTCGTACGGCTTGCCACTGATCTGCTAGCTAGCCGACAGCCGAAAATTATGCCAATAGAAAGTTTTCACAGGAAGGGCTCAGAATTTCGAGCTCAATTTAATGTACGTGTTGGGAGGAATTCGCGAGTGGCAAGCACTGCAGATGAGCCAGGGTGGTGTGAAGTGGGTGTATGGCGGGGGGGGATGGTTTGAGGTGGGGTGGCAGAAAGAAAACAAAGCTGTTGGTTTTTATGATGTTATTTTGCAAATCATTTATTCAAAGAGGGAAAAGAATTTTTTCTTTCTGAATCATGATTGCTCTCCTGTATATGTCGATGTCACAAATTGAAGTCAAAATGATGAGAGAACAAGAGAACATTAATTTCATTAAGTTTTTATCAGTTTAATACTATCAAAGATTTAATGTATTAAGTATAAAACAGTTGAGAGGTGTATATAGAAAGAAGACAAGGTTCTTCTGCACTGTAAACTGCCATTATGTGTAACGATGCTATGTCGCTTGCTTTGTGAACAATAGCTGGAAATAGTCAGTACTTAACAAACATGTTTGTGGGAAATTCAGAAAGGGTTCCAACCATACAGTGTGGTTGCTAATGAAATGAGAAAGTGGATAACTGTAATACTTCATTGCCTGCGAGTTGAGCATGATTGGTCGATGACTTAAATCCTAGTTCTACTGCGGTCATTTCCATCGCAGGTAAAAAGTATGCGTATTTATTATTCACAGCAATAATTGAAATAGCCAAGGTAGTGTGAGCCTTCTTTTGTTCTATGCATGTTTTCACCTATTGTAAAGTATATTTAATACATTGTACTATTTACCCCCCACCCCCCTTTTTTGCAGTCCACACCACCAGCGGCAGTAATTTCCGTCTCCACCCAGCCTACAACCACCGTCCATACCTGTCAGGCTGTCCACATCTGCAAGCCCAGAGAACTACAAGTCAAGCATCCAGTTCACAAAACACAGCCAATGTTTCCACTGGGTTAGGTAAGGTCCCAAGAAAGGGTTTAGTAAGTTAGCAAAATGTCACTTTGCAAAAACCATGTGGACATCATTTTTTTCTGGTAATAAAGAGACATTATTTTATGATCCTAGTACTGAGATGTTAACTCGGTGCTGTTTGTGTTTATTTTCCGTGGATTGGGGAAGAGAATAGGAAAAGTAATTTGGGGAGGTCTCAGTCTGTAGTTGACTCCATTTACCAATGCCACCTACAGTCGCAGTTAGATATGGTTTGGAGTGACTGTAGTCACTTATTGTATCCTGCACTTCGTAACAGTCTTATAAATACGGGTTTTGGTAGCTGAGACTTCCTAAGCTAAATACTAATCGTTATCGGAATTCTTTCTTCCCTCATGCAATTAAACTTTACAACAGCAACTGAAGTCGTTAGACCTCATATTGTATGTTTTACTGTTTTTTCATTTTTTTTCAATCCGATCTTACCTTTTTATGACTATTGTCTGTATACTTGTTCTTAGATTGATATATTTTTGTATTTTCAATGACAATTTCCCCTCATGGAGTATTGAACTTTTACTCTTGTTCAGTTTAGTTTACACATCCTTATGTCACTTTCTTGTCGTCGTAGGTGTGGCTCGCGGGCAGACGTCATCGACACGTTCAAAATGGTGCCGTCTGTCTCCGAGTAGCTGCGATTCCAGTATTAACCGGAGACATAGGAGGCTAGGTGTATCGGAATTCTACATCCCAGCTCAGCAGCCCTCTATCCCACTCCGTCACCAGCGACTCTGGCACCAACAGCAGCGAAGCCAGGAAATCAGAAGACGGTATCAAGTCCATAACTCGCAGATGCCTCTGCCACAGTTGCCTAACTGGTTAGATGTCTTTGTTTTTTACTTGTTGTCAGGCGCATAGCCAAGGGGGGGGCAGGGGGGGGCGGCGGCGCCCCCCCTTGAGCTTGAGCATATATTTTTTGTATGTTTTTATGATATCGCTAGTAATTTAGAAAGAGAAAATGCTAAGATGCAACTTACAAGGCCTGGGAAGTGCCATTTCCAGCGATCTGGGACGCATTTTCAGCCAAAATTTTCTATTTTGGGTGAAATATTTTTTTATTTGGGTACACAAGCTTAAAATTTAGTTCTAGAAATCTGTTAGCTGACACGGTGTACAGAAGTTAATGGAAGCCTCAAGTTCTTTGCTTAGTATTCTTCATTTGTGAAGATTTCCAGAAGGGTGTCTCAGTTTGATCAAGTCCTCTCTTGAGAGATTTGGGTTTGGGAAGTTTGGTGAAATTGCTTGAAGAAGCTTATAAAGTAGCATATCCTTCCCTTCACTACCTTATGAAGGGAATATCTAATTATTTCTGCACTTTTATGGATGTTCCACAATCTTGTACTACCTTAGCTGGTTGTGTGCTACTGTATATGCATTGCCCTACTTAAAAGCCTCATTAGGTATTTATAAACACGAACGAAACGATCCATGACTGATACTTTTTTAGGTAATATTGTGTAGAACTTAATAATCACTCAATCCTGATGTCGTACTACGGTGCCAAAATTTTGGCCCATTTGCAAAGACCAAGAAAATTTTAAAAATTCAGACGACAATATTGTGTCCCGTGTTTGTCAACACAACCATCAGGTCGAAATATTAATGGGGCGGAGGTTTGAGCAAATGCATTGGCAAACATACGTAATATTGAAATAATTCAATCTTCCTACCCCCTTGACTACCTTTAATAGCTGGTAGTGTCTAATTGTATCGCCATACTTAATGACATTGTTTCCTTACCAGTCACTTCTTTAGCTATAAGTATCTTCTTTATATTGCTGTAGTTAATGACCTGTTTCCCTACCCCTTTTACTTTCATATCTACAAGTGTCTAATTAGTAATTGCTGTACTTCATGACACGTTCCTATCTTTCTTTACTACAGGCCGAACAGACATAATATGAATGTTCATTCTGAAAGTTTACTTCAATGGTAAGTTCCACTAATTTGTAGTGTCTACCTGTATCACAGCCATAACAGGATCAATGAAGTTATATCTCTTTGTATGTCATTGTGTTATTACAACTCGATTAATATTAACAGGTTTATAAAAGTCAATTCTGTTGTGTGGGTCACAGTGTTGTGTGTCGTTGGCCTTAAGAGAGGGGGAGGGGGGAGTGGGGGGATACAAATACAAGTTTGACAAATCCCATCCATGGGTAAGAAATTTTCACCAACAGAGCCCTGAAACCATATCTGTATGCACTGATGGTTTCTTACCACACTAGCCGGTCAGGGTCTATGATTTTTTATTTGGGCCATTTGTCATCCATCTCTTTCCATATCTCCAAAGTTTTTCTCTGCATTGTGGGAATTGACTTAATTTTGTGGCCCCGTTTTTGTTGTGATACCCTATCCTCATCATCCCTCTCTTTTAAGTTTTATCTTATGGTCAATTGTCATCTGTACAGTGAGAATGTAGTTGACAGTCCACTGAGAAGCAACCACACTCACTCTCAACACCACCCTCATCTTATTGGTAGTAGCCCGCCAGTCAGTCATAACCCCGTCGGTCCAACCGTCAGCAGGCATCCGCAACAGAGCATCGGCACTATAGGACAGCCACTGCCAGTATCAGAGCCACCAACGGTAACGCCAACTCAACAACTACGCCACCACTTATTACACTATCACCATCCAAGTGTCATCCCGGTCTTGCCCGTTTCAAGTGGCCAGGTGGGCGGATACTATGAACATGTAAGTACCAGCGTATACCTAGTGGGCACTTACTCATTATATATGAATGTTCCAGGATATAACCAGTTAGCATTTACTATGAGCATGTTAGTACCAGCGTATACCCAGTGGGCACTTACTCTTTTTATGAATGCTCCAGCACATAACCACTATGAACATGTAAATACCAGCGTATACCCAGTGGGCACTTACTCTTTATATGAATGTTCCAGGATATGAACATGTAATTACTATACCCCATGGGGCACTTGCCACTTTCATGAATGTTTGAAGATATACCAAGGTGGCACATTCTATGAACATTTAAGTACTAGGGTATGCCCAATTTGCAATAGCTACATACATGAATGTTCTAAGATACATCCAGGTGGTACATAATATGAACATTGTATCCTCAATGGATATGAACAACATTCAATAACATATATACCTATATATATACCAGATATATACCTGGTATATACCTGATATACTGGTATATACCGGATATATACCTGGGTATATACCTGATATACCGGTATATACCTGATATATACCTGATATATACCTGGGTATATACCAGATGGTATGTATTATGAGGATGCAGTCACAGAGATGAACCATTGTGCACATGCAATATAGTACTAGAATACATTCGTGGAGCACTTTCTGTGTAGATGTAAGCATTAGGATATACCCAGTGGACCGTTGTTTTATGAAAGCACTAATGGTATGTAACATAAGTTTGTAACTTATGTGATAAAACGTTTGGTCACATATCCTGACCACTTGAATGATATCATAAATACATTAGTTAAGTTCCATGAATGTCAGACCCCCAAAGTAGGAAACCTGTAACAATAGGTTGTTTGGTTGACCTTGACTAGCAGCTACCTGAACCCTCAGACATCTGGACACCCTCATGCAGATAAATATACCCTATTCCCAATCACCATATTCCCTTCTCCCAACCCTCCAGCTATACTTTGAGAAAGAATAAAAAACCGAACACATCATCCCAAAGCATTACTTACACTGTTGTTATCTCTGTAGAAAATCAGGTAAGATGTGAGTTTTGTTTCTTTATTTCCTGTTATTTCCTGCAGTATCGTAGCGCAAACATCGGGCCTGTTCATCAGGAGCACGTCCTACCACCTCATTTTGGCAACTCGCCGCTGATTAGAAGCATCAGAAGACCAACGGGGGGAAACCTTTACGAGGTTCGTGGTTGCGTTTAACGATCGATAGAATGGGTTAGGTCAGATCAGAATTAAAAGGCGGGAATTATCGAATCTCGATCTACTCTACAACTGTGATCATCACAGCTTATATTAGGGCACCTCTTTCAAGTTGGTCACTGATTTTACTAAACCTAATAAGTCTTCTTCAATATTGTATTGCACTTGATCAACTAAGACAGACTACTAATTTAATGCTAGTGAATAAGTCAAGGAATTTGCTGTTACTCAATCTTTTTGCCACTCGACACCTTTCCATAGTTCAGAAGGTCATAGGTCAGGTTTTTCAACATTTTCAAAATTTAAATTATTTGTATTGTGTCATAAGATAACACATTAAAGGCGACAATAAAGATGTCTTTAGAAGGTTTCTAGATTTGCTTTATATCAAGTTCTTAAATTTGTCAAATGGAGACAAAACTATGTCATCGTGACATTCCAAGGCCACATTTACAGCTTAAATTTTTCTGGTTTAGATGATGAACCCTTAACGAATTTGACTTGTCTCATATGACTACATTGCAATCTATGTATTTTAATTCACATACTTAACTTGATGTGACTGTTTTCTAAATGGGAAACATCCTTCTAAAGAATTTATACAATGAAGTTATTTCATGTCATTAGTTTAAATCAGTGCTGTCATTGGTTGGATGTATTCAAACCTCCATTCATACCAAAAGTAATTAAAATCAAAAGTAATTAAAAACAAATAATTAAAAACAAGAGTAATTAAAAACAAGAAGGAACCTAATCACTGAAACACATGTGCTTTTTGCATATCATGCTTTGAATGCATTGTGTTTGCTTTCACTAATGGTATTTTTATATTTTTTCCCTTCCCTCTTCCTCCCCCCGTCATCCCCCTCCTTTTTTGTCGACAGGAATTATTGATGATCCGGGGTATTAATCTGACGAGGGGTGCTACAAGATCGGTCATTGAGAAACACACACTGCCACATAAATATGTCAAGGTAAGTCACAACTGTCTGTGCTCAACCTCTGAAGGTGTGGTGCGTGGTGTGGGGTAGAGTGTGTGGTATGGGATAGAGTGTGTGGTGGGGAGTGGGGTAACTAGGTCTGAAGGTGTTTCCCCATTGGACAAATGCCAGGTTAACAAAACTGAAAATGGGTGGTTGGTTTAATGGATATGATGTATTGTGGAAGGCCACAACAGGAGTTCATTTGGGGGGAATCAGATAACTGATTGTTATCTAAGTTCAATGACAAATGTTTTAAGTGATAATTGCAGGATGCATAACTACCTATGGTCGTACGGTCCCAGGGCATGTTGGACTAAAGATGATATCCTTCAATACTGCGTATTAAATTTTAAAATAAGGTAACAAAGGTTGTGATTAGTTCTAAAACTATAAGGTGATGGTGATAATCATTGTCATAAACATTTTAATGATCGATGATGTATGTTATTATGAACAAAGCAGCCAAGGTATTCAAAGTCTTGGATGATGATGCCCCTCGGTGGCAATTATCCTGTTCATAAATACTATATGCATATTCAAAATTTGGGGTTGTGTCACCTCCGTGCCGACCATGAAGGATTTACTGTTTCACTTTAACTTGCTCGTAGTTTTTATAAACCAAAAATACGTCGTAGATTCTGAGAAGACATCGGGGGAAAAGAACTTGTTTGAACAGTGTTAATAATATCAACGCAATGTCTATGTCTGTCTTCATCTTTTATCTTGCAGAGAAAATCAGAGAAACAGCAACAAGAGAAGAAGTTGGACGAGGCTGCCTCTACCGCTCCAGCAGCAGAGGATGACGATGATGAGAAGTGCACCATCTGCTTATCAATATTTCTAGATGAGGAAGACGTCAGGTGAGGCAATGCTTCTCTCAAAGTTGAGCGAGAGGCAGGGAGCTCGCCTGTGAAACTTGAAAAAATGCTAAATTTTAATTTTTGTCGATTTGAACTTACAGTAGCCAGTTGTGTGTTTAAATTACACTCAACTCAGCCAAAGCCCTTGTGCACCCTTCATTCAAATAAGTTGGAATATTTGCAACATACACACTGTGAAGGACTCCTGCCGAAAATGGTGCGATTGGGTGATACTCGGCAGATGCCAGTCTCACAGTCAGCACAGGGGTTGTGTCGATGCGCTTAGATGATACTGCTGATACTTGTTTTGAAAAGCAACGTACTGTCATATTTGCACATCTGTTGTAACTTGAAAAACCAGCAACATGTGTGGGTAGGGGAGAGTGTGTGGTGTGGGGTAGAGTGTGTGGTGTAGGGGAGAGTGTGGTGTGGGGTAGAGTGTGTGGTGTCGGGGAGAGTGTGGTGTGGGGTAGAGTGTGTGGTGTGAGGTAGAGTGCGTGGTGTGGGGTAGAGTGCGTGGTGTGAGGTAGAGTGCGTGGTGTGGGGTAGAGTGCGTGGTGTGGGGGAAGTTTGGCATACAAGCAGTGGATGGATCATATTTTTGATAAACTCTGTCATATCTCACAGGACTGATTTGTGTGTGTACTTGCAATTAAGTTTTTATTTTTTTGTTTCTTCATTGTTTTGTCTCTTTGTTTCTAGACGGCTGCCTTGCATGCACCTCTTCCATACAGAATGTGTGGACCAATGGCTGGTCACTAACAAGAAGTGTCCAATCTGCCGTGTGGACATCGAGACGACAACAATAGCCAAAGAGGTCTCGCAGCAGGGTGATTGTCTACGATAAAAACGCCGCAAGTTTACAGCACCATCCAAACACTTAATTACATTGGACGTATCGAGGAAACAAGAGTCTGTCGTACAACGCACCACGTTTTTTTTTTGGTCCATGGAATAAAGTTAATGTTGCCGCACCGGCGTAGAGGAATCTTTGTAACAAGACACAGGTCTCATTCCAGGAAGTACAAAATACTTTCCTCAGCAATGTTTAAGTTCATTATAAAGTGATCATTGTTTGACTAGAGTACATTGGCATCCAGCAAATAGAGGTTGCGAGTGACTTGTGATCATGTGATATTTCATTACCCTGGTTTCTAGAACTGGGAGTTTACTATTCTGACTTTCAACAAAAGCTGTCTTTTCATGGCAGTGAAAGAGATCCTCAACTAATATGAGTTTTTACAAAGCAAATTAATAATAAAAGCCTCTTTTTTTGTGGATAATTTGGAGGAGTTTTAGTTGGTAGAACCATGTAGCTGCTTAGCAAATATTCATTAAGGTTAACAGTACAAATATTGTGACTGACTGGCTTTGAATGTAGAGGCGTTGTTTTACTTCTGAAAGCCTGTAAGCTACTTCCTCTGTCTCAGGTTAACTCATATGGTGAAACCTCATGAACAATTAATAGTACTTTTTTGGTTATGGTAGGCCATTAGATGTTTTAGGCATTGGGTATCAAGAATACCCCAGAAGCTTGTACCTGTAATTTCCTCATATTGAAGAATGTGGTATTTTGAGTAGCACAGTTATGGGAGCAGCATTGGGCACATTGGTACATTGTATCTAGAATGCCAGTGACATGGTCACTTTTGGTGCCCATTGTGCATCTGGTATTACACAGGTGATGTGTTGGATGCCTCTGATGTGACAACTTTTGTAATCAAAAATGCCCCTGATGCTTTGTATCTGGATTGCCAATTTGCCAATGATTTTGATGAGTTGAGCACAAAGAATGCCCCTGATCCATTTCATCTAGAACTGACATTAATATATTCATTACTCTTTGTGCCTCTGATATGTAGGTATTGGATGTGTTAGGTGCCTCTGATCTTAAAGCATTGGGCATAAGGATTGTGGACATGGTATCTACATTGCCTCCCTTGTGCATTTTATCTAGAGTGCCTCTGACATTGCTGAATTCAGTGCCCTTTATGCCTCTGTTGTCGGGGCATTTTTAATGTGTTCTTCAGGCACTGGGTATCATGCAATGCCCCTGATCTGTTGCAATCTAAATTATCTAGATAATGATGCATTTTGTCTCCTGAGTGCTTCTGATATTGATATACATTGGAAACTGTGCCCCTGTTGCATTGCATCTGGAATACTATAAATGTTTAATGCGATGGTTGCCTGGCATGCCCCTGATGTAGTGTATCTGGATATCCTGTGATGTAGATGTATTCAGGACCTGGAATGGAATGCGTTTGATATCTAAGTTTCAAGTTACGAGATACCTCTCGAATGAATGTTGTAAGCACCATCGAATACCTTTCGTCAATCCATGGTTACATCTGGAATGTATCTAAGATGTAAAATGCTGCTGTTGAAAGCATTTCTTAGAGGTGTGTGGAACATTGGAAGCAAATAGTTTGCTCAATAGTTAATGGTAAAAATTTGAATGAAGCTGTTTCTTCCTTGTTTGAACAGAGTTCCTCTGTCAAAGGATTGAGCTATTAAAATCTCTTGATAAGTGTTTGGTTTCCATATTAGCTGTGTTTATTGCTGGGTTTGATAAAAGAACAAGATTGGAATGTTGTTAGTCGGAGGGGATTTCGAAGCGTTAAAGGTAGAAAAATGAGAAAAGTAGTAGTTCTAAAAATCATGACAATTTACCTCAATTTGTACAGTAATATTTTGCCAATATGTATCCGTAATTATTGATATTCAATTATAGCAAAGGAAATTGTATTTACATTTTTTGAGGCATTAGCAGTGGGGGATAGAGAGAAGAAAGGAAAAAAGAATAAGAAAATTAAAAAATTCAATTTGATTTGTGTATTTTGAGTTTTAGTATTAATTAATCACATAACCTCTTCTTAAAATTGCAATAATAGCTGAAGGTCATAAGGATTACAAGTTTTAAGAAAAGTTAGATTGGATCTGTGTCACCTCACTTTCTTTTCTGTCTTTTTCTTATTTTTTGGAAGGGGGAGGGGGAGGCGGATGGGGGAATTGGAGAAAGAATAAGGGGTGGGAGAAAGGTGGGGGAAGGTTCATTTTTCAGTGATCACTTAAGTTGTAGATAAAGTACTTTTTTCTTGTTTTTCTTTGTTTTTTGCTTCCCTTACTGTCTAATTTCTGAAATGCTAGAATGGATTTGAGAATTTTTATATTCTTTTACGAATTGCCAGACTGTTGTTATTTGAATCTTTTGTTAGCTGTTGGACGAACTTGGAGAATTTAAAATTTTCCTGTCAAGACCATAATTAAAATTGCAAAAGTAGGGGTTGATGCTCACTGTAAGTCCGGTCCAGTGTCGTAGGATCTTTGATGGAGGGGGGAGTGGACAGGGGGGAAAAAAAGAGAATAATTTTGGAAAAAATGTTTTTTTGTGAACAAGTGTTATTCTGTATTTTGTTCTCTTTTTATAAATTAATATACAATTTCTGATCTCTTGTAGTGCTTTATATATTATCTCTGTTAGTGTACTTTATCATTTAGGAAGTTGTTTATCCACTATCTTTCATTGTATAATTATATAGTATCATGGTTCTTTTTGGTCTGTCACCATATCTGTTAGTTACATTGTAACATTACTGGCAGTCATGGTTAGTGTCAAAGGCCTTGGTAGTGAACTGTATAATGTAGCTATCCAGTAATGTATACTGCAATATAATATCCTTCACTATCCTTCTCTCTCTGGTAAGGAATTATGTATTAACTCAATGGAAATTAATGTAGCAAACTGTCTCTCTTACAGACTTATATAGTGCAGGGCAAGGGTTCTCAAAATGTGGTCCGGGGGGTGGGGGGGTGGAGTGGGTTCAGAAACATGTACTGATTAGATGACCTCCTAAGGCCTTACTCACCTACCCTGTCCTACCCTGTCCTAACCTACCATCCTACCATGTCCTACCCTACCATCCTATCCTATCATCCTATCCTGCACATTGGTATAGTGAGATTTTACTTCAGTCTGGCCCTTTGCTCTAACCAATGTTTCTCTCTGGATAATCTTCGAAAATTGAGAACCCTATAGTAGGGCTTATATTCTCTCCCTGTCGGTAATAATGAATTTTATATTCACTTCATGAGAACTCAAGTTTGCTCATCATGTATTAATTAAATGGGAGTTAGTTTGGCTCACTGCCTTTTGGTAGTGATTTGTATAGTGTAGGGTTTTATTCTCTCACTGTCTCCAGTAGTGAATAATATTAATTAATTTCATGAGAACTCAAGTTTGCTCAATATCTCTGGTAGTGATGTGTGCTGTATGTATGGTTCACTATCTCTCGTAGTGAATTAGGTATTGATTGTATTAACTATATTGGAATTTTTTGGGCTACCTTGGGTAATGAATTAATTGGGCAGTGCCTCTAATGATATTTCTATGTCTGATAGTGAATTATCAACATGAGATATAAAAAAAAGGTACATTATCTCTGATAGTGAATTGTTTATTAATAGAAGGAGGGATATGATTTTCTCTATCTTTGAGATCTATATTATGTAATATAGGAAATGCATGTTGTATTTTTCAGCAGCAAATTTTATATGACCAATACAGAAATGTATTTGTGTTTCATATTACTGGTATTTTATTACATAATATCAGAGTATGATGCCCTCACTATCTCTGATAGTACATTACATAAGATAGGAATTTCTTCCAACTCACTGGTGGTATATTACATTATATAGTGATTACGTTAATTACGTTAATTACATTAATTAATCTGGTAGTACGTATAAATATAACAAGTCACAGGGGTCACAACATTCCTCTCTGTGACAAACCGATAAATGTAGTGATAGTAAGAGGTAGTGTTTAGTCTTAGTGATACATAATGCCCTTGCAGACATCATGAGACATGTGTCTTTCCATTTAACCAATGTCAAGGGCTATTTCATCCACATACAAATATGCTGACACATAATGGGCAGGTTGTGTTTGTCAGCACTGTTGTGTACCTAGTACATGCAAGTTTGTACATGTCCGCACTGTTGTGTACCTAGTACATGTAAATGTTAGCGTAGTTGTGTATGTAGTACATGCTAGTTTGTACATGTCAGCACTGCTGTATACATAGTACATGCTAGTTTGTACACGCCAGCATTGTTGTATACATAGTACATGCTAGTTTGTACACGCCAGCATTGTTGTATACATAGTACATGCTAGTTTGTACACGCCAGCATTGTTGTATACATAATACATGCAAGTTTGTACATGTCAGCACTGCAGTATACATAGTACATGCTAGTTTGTACGCACCAGCATTGTTGTACACATAGTACATGCTAGTTTGTACATGTTAGCACTATTGTATACATAGTACATGCTAGTTTGTACATGTTAGCACTATTGTATACATAGTACATGCTAGTTTGCACATGTCGGCACTGTTGTGTTCATAGTACATTCAAGTTTGTACATGTCAGCACTGTTGTATACATAGTTACACATGTTAACACTGTTGTGTGCATATGCAACTTTGGACATGTCAACACTGTTGTATACATAGTAGTATGTATTGTACATGCTAGTTTGTCATGTTAGCACTGTTGTATACATAGTACATGCTAGTTTGCACATGTTAGCACTGTTGTATGCATAGTACATGCTAGTTTGCACATGTTAGCACTGTTGTATGCATAGTACATGCAAGATTGTTCATGTCAGCACTGCTGTATACATAGTAGTATACATAGTACATGCTAGTTTGTACATGTCAACACTGTTGAATACATAGTACATGCTAGTTTGCACATGTTAGCACTGTTGAACATTACTCAATATATTTATAGATCTAACATGTTATCATCACACGTTTCTTTCCACAAGAAGCAAGACATTGGTCTCAATTTACAAAATTTCACAATAATTTCATAATTGTTTGGCCATCCAATTTTCTCATTCGTAAAACCGCATGAAAAATGCTATCATATAAAGTAAGGCTCTTTTTTTATAGTGAAGGAATTTTCACTAGGGATCAATCCACTCTAGCACAACTTGACTCATTG
>KN882694.1:107926-146863 GCA_000934455.1 Apostichopus parvimensis
TCTGATGGATTTTGCATGATAGTGTATAGATAAATGACTTGTTGAAAAGAAGTTTTTGTACTATTAACTGTGTGTCCAGGAGGGGCCATGAAAATAAACTTATCTTATTGGAATATGTATTTTTTTGCTATTATTTTCACTGTTTTTATGTTGCCTTTGTTTTTAAGTTGTGATTTTGGATATAAGTATGGGGTAAGAAAGAAGAAAGAAAAAAAATTGTCAAATTTTGGCAGATTACATAGAAGGGATTGTTCAGAAGATGCTTGTGTCAAGACAGAAGTGACATTCCATGAAGGTTTTGACCTTTAAATTTATTAGAAATGATAAGAAGATATGAATTTTAAATTTCCATGAAAAAAGGAGATATTGTACAATTCCAATTGCCTGGAGATATCAAAGAGTGCCACCTAGTATAAGTATAATTTTGGGAGGAATTGAAAAGGTGGTGATTTTATTTAAATAAAGTTACAAAATTGTCAAATTTGAGATCTGAAGTAAACAAAACAAAACTTTGGATACATAAGCTTCCTTCAATTTTCTTCGGGCAGGCTATGAAGAATTGAATATTTAAATTTTGAAACAAAAATGCCAAAGTTATTTGAAAACTTCCATCTTTCGCCAAAATCACAAGTTTTTGTAATTCCTCCTAGAATCATGCATTGAATTGATAGCCTTTACCTTAAGATAATTAAAGACCTAGTTAATAGTATATTGCTTCCTACCTCCACCCCCCCCCCACCCTCACCTTTGAAATCCTTTGCACGATACTGGACACATTTTCAACTTCTCATTGACGAAGTATATTTCCGACATGCACTGCTCACTATATCATTTGATAGAACCCCACTTTCAATTAGTTGTAAATCGTCCACTGGGACCCTGGATGACCATGAAAGGCATCCTGACCAAATCTGGAAGAAAAATGGAACCGAGGGTGATGAAATACTGCCCGATATAGCATGACAACACATCACCACCTGCCCCCCCCCCCCTTCCAGACACACACACCCCTGTCTTCTCATACTCTTTCTTTATTTATTGGAACCTGTTTTGCTCTCCCTTGGTCTTTTAATGGGATAACATCACAAAAATGTATAACATATCTATTTCAATTAATAAACAAGGCAATGCATAGTTGTATGAAATTTATTCAATCACGCAATTTTTGGTTTTCAATAGCAGTAATGAAATTTGATCATCGATTTCCAAATGGAGATAAATGTGTAAGTTTTAAATAAGAAATTATAAGGACCTCTTCCTTAAACTATTGTCTAGTAGGTATATTTTAATTCGTGTAATTTTATCTCAAAACAAATCAGCGAGAACAAAATCTTAGAATTGTTTTCTTCAAATTTTATTTCGAGAATTATCAGTTCACCTGGTTACACCGTCATTTAACCCCCTTCTCAACACCCACCCACCGATAATAACCAATCCTAAGGCAGTATATTTCCTCGTGACACGCAGCACGCAATGTTCTTTGTTATTTTCTTGACGTAATGCATGGAGCAGCTCTCAGCTGTAAGCATATTTCGAAGTTTTCCACAAAAGCGCTAGCGTACCTACATACACACGTTATATAAATGTCGTTACACAGCATCCGTAGGGACATCGTTTTTTCGCCAAATTTCTTTTTTTGTCATGCCTTTAATCTACTTTCCAAAGTTATCTTTTTAGAATGGTTGTAATAATGATAACATCTAAAGACTTCTGAGGGGTATTTCTGTTTCCTGTGAAATCGTTTCGCTGAGATATGAATGGATGAATTTCCCGTACGTTTTCACGGTAGGCCCCTCCGTTCAAGGTCAATGAACGACTATAACATTAGGTCCAAAATATTCTGATTCTAGTCCCCGTTATGCCACTCCGCGACAACTCCTCTTACCTTACGTATCTACAGTGTCTTCTAAACGACATTATTATAAACAACGTTCTACATCATCGATGAGGTCTTTGTTGTATTTTTCTTAAGTCATTTCTTAATTCTACGATATAAGTGAACTACGGGGAAAGAACCAATGGCCGTCGTTGTGAACTCAACAACCACTAATCTCCTCCTAAAGCAATCAATTCGCTCAATTTGTTTGAAAACAGTTGCAATATGTCATAGTTCTTTTTATTCGTTCTTTTATTATTTATTTTTTATGTATTATAATATCTTTCATATGCGTCGAGCGCCCTCTTTTATAACTGTCACTAAGCGCCCTATTGAAAGAGCTCAGACAGGTTTCCGTTGGCAACTGCATGAAATCTCTGGAAAATGAAAAGTCGAGTATTTTCACTGTTTGTCTTTCAAACGATCGTAAATTATCTTTAAGATATTCTTATGGAATGATTACCATCGAAACTTTGGACGAATCTTTCGTGAAACTCAATAAACTGAGGGAAAAAGAACAGGTTTGGAATGTTTCGATTTCAGTTCTCTAGGCTTGAGCGACAGAAAATATCTATTTCTCGCGACGACTCATTTGAGCCAATAAATATTGACAAAACGCCGTTATCTTTAGATAGAGGGTATATCTACATATACAGACGTAAAATTTTGCTGACCTCTTACCCGTAGTTTTGAATAAAAGAAGCATTTTTCGTTACTCGTTTGAAAGTCACCTCATAGAAATCAGCCTTGGCCCACGGAGACAAATGCATGTCTGGATGAGTAGTAACGATTTTATATCTATATAATGAAAAGGACCCCCTGGTCCATATGCATGATTTTGTGAAGAATCGGAAAAGTTGATAGCCTCAATCCAAAGACCAAATCTTTGGATTAAAAATGGATATATGTCCATAGTACAAATGACTGAAATTGTTTAGGAAGGTGTATTAGTGTAAAGAACAGAGGGCGCTATTTCCAAAAATGGCAGCGTTTTGAAAGGCTACACAGCCTTATGATTTTTAAATTTTGGCGCAAAAATCGTGACTTTTTCGATTCTCACCAATCATGCATATAGACCAGGAGGCCATAATAATATAGAAGGGATAATATTGTTACCATCAATCCCTAAAGTAGCGCAAAAATCATATTTAATAGTCCAATTTAATCGTAATATTAGAATAATTGCCCTATATCTGGGCAGTTTATTTTGCCTATTTGTTGGGCATTATTTTTTACACAGGTGTTGATTAAAATAGGCACCCCTCCCCCGTGACAAGGTTCCCAAGCCCTGACAAGGATCAGTGGAGAAAATGTTTCACAAAAACACTAAGTCCAAACAACTGGATCTTTAAATATTTGAAAAGCAAGCAAAAGCTTTCTCCCACCTAATGACCTAGTGGTAGAGAAAAAGTTTTGGCAGCAGAAGGTCCCTGGTTCAATCCCAACTACTGCTTTCTTTCCCCAAAATAAATTCTAACTTGTTTAGCAGCCTGCAGAAAACTCATCTGATCAAACAAAATGTTTTAAAACAATTCAATACATGTATCCAAAAATACACCCACTTTATTTATTTAGAACAAACCATTCCATAGCAGGTGAATTTAGTACTTCTAACCATTTCTTAGATACAGATAATTGTTTGAGAAAGATTACATTTGTTTCTAATATATTTAAGGTTAATAAAGGATATTTTGAACATGGACTTGAATCTTTTTCATGCCAAATCTGTTCAGTGGCAGGACTTTTTTCTAATTCAATCACCACCCTTATCCTATCCCGAAACAAAATTTTCCAATGAAACTAATTTCATAACAGACAACCGAATTTACCATAAACTTTTTGAGCAAACTAACGCATAATAACCTTCAAGTCATTCTTCCCCTCCACCTACCACCTCCCAGACCACGTCCTTGAAACCCCCTCCCACCCCCATACACACATATTCATTACTCCATTATCTTAGCAAGAGTTTGATTACACATGCCTGTGCACTTTTGGACTTAAAAGCCACTTCCATGTATGATTCTGCATCACTTTGCTGATCCGAAACAAAAGCAAAGAATTAACTGATTGCAGAAAATATATCAAAAGATTAATGTCAAAAATGGATATATGTCCATAGTACAAATAACTGGAATTGTTTAGGAAGGTGTATTAGTGTAAAGAAATAGAGGGCGCTATTTCCAAAATGGCAGCGTCCATGGAAAATCGCACGATTCCTATATAGACGAGCACCAACTCCAAAGTCCAAGTCCAAAGTAATCAGCTTTTAGCTTTGTATGTCAGAAGGCTCGGTCTTAAGCAAGTACAACTTAACGATAAATTGCATTGCAATATTTTAACTCCAAGTGATAACCTAACTGTCCACCATTTATTGCCTTTTAGTTTTACGGTAGGGGCTTCCCCCACAGTATTAGGGACTCCAGCCAACGTTACTTGCTATAGGATAGGATATGTTAATCATTAGACCTACTTGTACTGTAGCTTGCGTGTTATGGTTGGTTGACGAAGCACTAACAAAACAAATAAATCCCGTCCTGAAGTTGCTAGAGAATTCCTCAATTCATTTTCCAAATAAGGGAAATAGGCTATTTTATGAAAAACATCAGTGTTGGCCATACATTAGCTTCAATTTTTGCAAATTAAAATTAAGGATTCACCAAAAATACTACTGTGACTCATTTTTGGAATATTTCATTGGTAAGGTGGAGTTCAACATATTTTCATCATGAAATTTTAAGCACGCAAGCCAGTGATCACCTAGGCCTATTTAAACTAAGAATTATTTGGAACAAACTTTTGATGATAGATAGGCCAACCCAGTGTGTCAAATGGGCTCAGACATTGACAAAATATGTATGACAATTGATTACCTTATTTAGTATGAAATATTTGGTTTTGATATTGGAAATGTTCTGCAAATAAAAAATAATCCCTCCCCATAAATTTACATTATCATTATGAAAAAGAAATTTAGGTGTCCAATACATCTATTTTGTTTCTGGGAAAGAATGGGGGGAGGAGGCTAATAGGATGGCCAGGCATTACTAGTGTGGGCAGTCAGAAAATTGAATGCACTGACCTCCATCTGGCATTCACCTCTTGTTGGAGGGATGCATGTCTAGAATTCTAATTATAAGAATTGAAGCAAAAGTAGACAATTGATCATTGTCATGTTATGATTGTTTGCAGCTTCATTCTAACCACACATATCAGCATCATAAAAGCATCATGAATTATGTAACATGCATGGCCGTGTCCCACAAACTTGGTTCCCGACTAGCAGCACAAGTCATATTGTAATGTCATCTTCTTGAGTCATTGATGTGTCCCGGCATGAAAAGAACAGTGATAGGGACAGCCAAATATTCCTTGCTATATATATAGGAGGCTGAGGAAAATAACGGGTTTATATAAAGATTACTTTGTGTGTTTTCATCTGTCATATTAAAGGCCTAGAGTACAAAAAGATAGCACAGTGACATATAATTATCCCCAAGGCTTTGCCCTGGCTCTAAACGCCTCTGATGTGGCCTATTTTGATGTCATGTCATTGGCCACCCAATGGAACTTGAATGCAATTTAGTTATGAAGTTACTTCTTATCATTTTATTCGAGTTGAGTCATTAGAAACAAAATACAAAACAGTACAATCTTAGACTGTGCAGTGCATAATTGTAAATTATATTGTAGGACTGGAAAACATTAAAAATTGATTACTCTTAAAAGGATTTTCTTTGAAGACTGGAAAACATTAGGAATTGATCATTCTTAAAAGGATTTTCTGGTTGCTGAAGTTCATTGCTCAGCAAAATTGCTGAAATTTTTTTCTAAATCTTAACATGAAAACCACATATTTATGTAGAGCTTTTTGCATTGTGAAAAATGTTGTGATATGTTGTAAATGCATCTGGCAATGTCAGTAGAATGAATGATACCATGGTAGCTCAGCTGAAAATGTATTTGTTTTTCTTTGTAACATTTCAAATTTTCAATCATTTATCCTCAGAGGAAAATAATTGGTTTTGAAAAAAAATAAACATTTTGACAAAATTCTAACAACAGTAAACATTGATTGACAGCTGAGCAAATTTTCCATATGTATCAGGTTTAAGGATAAATCAACAAGAAGATTATAATAGCCTTTGAACCTGTGAAGCTTTTTAAAGCTCTTGACCAGCTGATATTATATATATCCCTAAATACTGTGATTCAACCCACTGGAGTAGTTGAAGGTTTTGCACTTGTCTCCATATTTGTTGTAAATACTTTTGAGTTTTTCATTTTAAATCAACTTGATAGCGATGTTATTTAATCCATATGAAGTATTAGTTTGTAATTCATTTTTTTCAGTGTTAAATTAGCATAAGTTAATATATAATTAATTTGCCATTTACAAATCTTTCCATTAATAGGGTTATATATTTGGCAGCTGCCATTTTCGAAAATATTCTGTTGACACAGTTCTTACAAATTTTGTAAGAGGTTAGAGTGAAATTGTATTACACTGTTGTACTGTAGGCTTCCTGAACAAGGTGTGTATTTCATGTGTTCTTCCATTCAACATTATATTGTATATCTTTCTTAGAAATCTGTCCTTTCCATCTCCTTACTTTCTACCTCATGACCAATCACAACCCTTGCCAGTATACATACCTCTCACCTCCATCCTCACCCTTTGTCTCACTCCACCTCTCTCTCTTCTTTCCTATCTGTCCCTCCTCTTCCTTCCCACACCCTCACCCCTCATCTCCCCCTCCCTATTCTGTACTGCTGCCACCAATGTTTATTACTTATCATTTAAAATTACATTCCTTGTAAAAAATCTGCATAATTGTTCCATTTTTTTTTCTTTCTCATCGTATCATTTTTAGGTGAATGTTATGTTCCTGTGTTACCAGGATGGAAAGGTGACCTGCAAGTCGACTATGTTACCGATACATTCCTGACAGTTATAATAGTATTTCATCCCAAGTACCGGAGTCTAGGAGATCTACCCAAATATGGCATCCTTCACCAAAAATGACCCCACCTCCTACCGTCTACTTCAGATGGAGGAGCTTGATGTGAGCGGCAATGATTCTGGTCAAGATGAGACAATTGTTAAGATGAGAGGTTTGATAATTAAAACATTTCTGTTCCTTCTTACAAAATGTTTCATATATCCTTGTTTAATCCGTGTTTATTTACATTTTTATTAAATCTCAAAATCCCTTAGAATCGAAGGGCAAAAGGAATATCTGGGAATGAAGAAGTCATATTTTGCTTAGTCTTCAACTTTGGAAGGTTACTCTGAAGGCAGTCCTGAAGGGTGACTAGGGACAGCCGGAGGGGGAGGGGTGGGGAATAGTTAATTATTATATAATAAATATAATTATTATATTAAGCTATATCTTGGACTAATGTTCTCACCAGACAAAAAGCACAGGCAAATTGAAAGAGTTGTAATAATATATTTCATGGTTGGCTTCTATATTACATGTTAATAGGTTATTATAATTATGTAAGTGTAACTTTGGATTCTGTGACACCTGTTATTAGCATTTATTTATTTAACACTGCTGCAAGAATGACAACCACTCTTTTCAAACATTATTCAAAAGGGTTTCATTCTTTGGAGTAGTTCAGCATAATATACAATTTATTGGAAACATTAATACAGGTACAGGTTTTCATATATTCATATTGACATTATTTATAAAGTATTAGTTGGAAAGTAAAAGAGTCCATACAATTTCCAACTGAAACAGACAGCATATGGTTGTTAAATATGGATCTGTTAATAAATTATTCGGAGACAGGGTATAGTTTTAGCATGAAACTCTTTGATTATTAATCAGCTACAAGGGTGATTAGCATTAATGTTGTAATCTGAATTTTAGCAGCTCAGTCAATCATAATGTTTGCATGATGTTCAATTTCAAGATCATTATACTGCAGTGCTCTTTGTGTAGACCGTGTTCGTTATAGGGGAATACATCAATGTCTATTGATGGGCAGTCCATCCAGCAATAACATTGTAATCTAGTCAATTTCATTTGGGCGTGGGGAGGGGAAGTGGGAGGGGCCAGGTGTATTATGATATCTCACATCTTAATAATGACTCCTTATTTGAAGGATGAACCTTGCATTGGCATAAAGCATTATCAGTAAAGGAAAATGTTGCCAAAGGAGAGGGTGACACCCTCCACTTAGAGTTACCATTCTCCTCTGTACCCCCCTCCCCCCACAGGTACCTCCTCATGTTGCAAGTATGACATGCAGACCATAAATCGAGACTCCTAGCTTCCAATATTGCTTGCTTAGCCTATAGCTTTGCTTGGAATACTACACAATTGTAATAGCTGGGAGGATCAGGTAAATCTCATCAGAATACAAAACCTGGCAGCGATCATGGAACTCTTTCAAATTGCATGAGATGATTGGTCCATGTCTTCTAGTCTAACAAGAATTGAACAATTTTAAGTTGCATAAATATAGTATTTTTGCTAAAAACTTGTATCATTTTTTCCTTATATTGGCTCCTTGTTATACACATATTGAAGCTCACAGATTAGCTCTTGCTCCCACTAGACTCATTTGTCTTTGTCATTTTGGAAGCACAGTGGCACTTTTATGACATGGATTCATTTATATACTGTCCTGTGTAGAGCTCCCCCATCTCCCCTCCCCCCCCACACCCCCCACTTCCACTCTAAAATATAAAAATGAAACAGTACTTGGGAAGATTGAGTAGATTGTCACAAAGTTGTCAGCTTTCGAAACTAAAATTGTCTATAACCAAACTCACTGACCCTATCTCACTCTTTTATAATGTTCTACCAAGTGACACAAAAGTTGACTTATATAATCATATCTTGAAGGCAAATGTTTAAAAAAGAGAAATAAAAAACGGAAGCATTTCTACAAAGCACAATAAACAAGGACCAATAAAGATTGCCAGTTTACATAACAGTAGAAAAAAAGGAAATAATAGTTCCATGGGAATGTAGCTTTCACAGTTCACACCTGCAAAGTGAAGAAAACATTGGCTTGACCTCATGACCCACTGGTATCACTAAACTCCAGCAGGAGAATTGTTTATAGAAAAAGATAAGGGCTGTCATTGTTGTTTCTACCTTGCATTGTTTCAAGTCAACAAGCGATGCAGTTTGGAAGTTACCTTTGGTGAGGTGACCAGTATTTGGTCTTACTCGTTGGTGTGTTTATTTTCTTACTTACACAAACTGGAGAATGTTGAATTGAAGTTATTCCAAGTTTGAAAGCATGCTAGTGTACTCCAGCAGTGACTGACAGAGAAAGAAATTGTAGGAAGTTCTTTCGAAGTTGATCTATTAAGGTGTTTTAACATCTGGTTTTTACTTGATTGGAATTTATTTAAGTAGGAAGGAATCCAATGACACAATTAACAAATATTTTTAATTGACTTCTTGTGGGGATGATGTCACTGAAGAGGAGGTTGTAGAAGTATTTCTTGTTGGTTTAGTTAATGTGATTGACTCTTTGGGGTTTTGGAGGTGTAAACCAAAAGGAGATTATTTTCAAGTCCATGAAAAGGTTTGGTAACTATTTCTTATTTTCAATTGATTTTTCCTTCCGTTGTTTTTGTTGTGTTTGTTGCTGCAAAATAAAATACTTGTTTTCTTGTGACAAGAACTTTTGAAATTAAGTTACTTATAGTTAAAGTATGCCATATTGTTGTTGTTGTGTTTTCCCTCTGTCTATGTATTTGTGACAGTAGTTTTAAGTTATTCAAAGTTTGTTGGTAAATAAAGTTTACCTGTAATAGTTTATTATAACTAGGTATAAAATTGATTTCTTGTTTACTTGTATCCTGGTTTTAAATAATCAAGGAGAAATTCTATTTCACTGTTACCTATTATACGTATATTTTGTATATTTTGTTTTGCGTGAATGTGCTTCTTAACTGGTTTATTTTTGCTACAAAAGTGAGAACACTCAGTGAAGATTTGTAGCAACAGAATTTGCACTGTTATTATTGGGCTGGTTAGCTTGCTACCGTTGGTAATTAGACACTAGTGTACAGTCAATACATACAGCTACGGTCAATACCCACAACACAGTGTACATAGCAGCGATGGACATCTCAGGTCTAGATAAAAGATAACAAGGTATCACGTTTCATTACTGTCTGCATTTTGTAGCGACACGAACAAAACTTCACTTGCAACCAATGGAAAGTTAACTTTTTCAGAGTGCGGCACGCGGTTTGGGGCGAGTCTTCAATGCCTTTAAATGTTGTTGGAGAATATGGATCAATTCTGTAAGCTAATTGTAGTGCACTAAATACACAACTTCAAGGCAAGATGCAGTAATTACATTCCCACCTAAACTAATCACCTGTGTCAAGTTTATCCTCCGAGAGAATTTTATACACCTGAAACTGTAAAATTAAAAAAAAATCTATCATTCTGTTCAAGGATCAACTTTAATGCCGTTCAGTTATTGTTCACGTTCTTTGAAAAAAAAATTAATTTCTCCTAAAAGTGAAGCTTATTTTTTGGCTCACTTCAAGTTATAGAACGATAAGAAAGACTTTACCCAGTGATTAACATTCTTCACACCCCAGGGACGGAAAACAAGGTCACTATTGTAATCTATTCCAAGCTTTGAGCACTTTTTGTTATCCCAGAATCTATTGTGTAACTTCCATTATGACTGAGCTATCTTTTAATAACAAATGATTTGATAAGATGGATAATAATAATCTATAGAGAGGTGATAATTGCATTTTATTGGTATATTGCATTGATTATTATCTTATCATGAATTCTTCAAGGGGGGGCCATTTGCAAATTTCTGATCAGATTGTAACTTAAAGGAGTACGGTGTCAGAGAATTGAGATGCTTTCCTTTTCGTTTCAGATTTATATTTATCACTGCACGTATAATCATAGCTCTGAATGCAAGTTCAAGACAAAACTTTTCCAGACTTTTGAGCATTTTTATACAAAGAAGGGCTCACATGGATAATGCAATTATGTAAATTTATGACTGATGTGTACATTAATGAGTGGATTCATAGTAAAGAGAAGAGAAAAGAAATAAGAGTGAACGCACATGTGAGAGTGAACGCAAATGTGAGAGTGAACGCAAATGTGAGAGTGAATGCAAATGTGAGACAATGCAAATATGAAAGTGAACACAAATGTGAGAGTGAACTGAATTGCTATAGGATTTTGAATCATTTTGGTGAAATTTTAAAATACTTCTTAAATTCCATACAGTAACGTTCCAAATCAATGTGGTTTAGGGTCAACTTTCAAGATTTCAAGAAATCGAAAAGTAAATCCATAGTTTTGAATATTTTGGAATTCGTGTGATTAATGGTTAAATCATGGAAAGTTTTTGGGTGACAAAATTGTCGAAAGTGAACGGATTTTAGTGTTTTGTTTGTTTTAGGTATTTTAGTGTTTTCTCTGTATTCACTGTTTTATTGTTTTGTTTGTACAGAGAAAATAAGTCTGGTGTAAAATAAATCAAATCAAAAACAAAATTAGCTAATTAACTCTTGACTAATTCGTAAATTCATCGACGACGTTCATTTGATGCAAACATCGAGGAAGAGACCTCTTTTCTTTTTTTTTTTACCAATTGTAATGTTTTAATATTCCAAGGAATTCAATGTCAGTACCCCATTTTGGTAAATTGTTGGATTACAAACTTGAGGAGTTGCTTTAACAAAATGTCAATAACAGTTTGGAACTTTGAATCTGGTACTAAGACACCCCCAATGACTATTAAACCCTTTCAGCACTAGTCAACGTACTGTCTTCACAGGAATCTTCAGCCGGCGATAGTTATTGCTATTAAACCGTAGATTCGACTCAAATCTTCTTGGTCTTACTGTGGTAATGTTGATATTACTTTGTACTTAAGATAAATCATAAATTCCTGCTGTTTTGGAGACATCTGTGTGATTAATTTATATAAGATCAAACTTTTCTTTAAATGTTTAAATTAATTTTCATAATCCCTTGGTGTTTTAACATCATGAAAACTGGAAATATCTGTGAGGACCATTTTAGCTGATTTTGAAATTAGAACAGATCCTACTTGGCTTTTGGATGCTAAACTTAACTGACAATACAGTTTATAAGCTAGTAATGTTTTTATTTCACTTGTTCAGTAATCATCTTGTGGTGCAAGGTGTGGGGAGAAGTTGGAAGAGGTTGGTGTTTTTATCGTCAGTTGCAATCTGATTTCCAGTAATATGAAGAAGGTTTGGTAAAATTGTCCACGAAACAACAGGCACACAAGCTGCTGTGGCCGAGTGGATAAAGGCGGTGGCATTTGAAGCAATGAGGCTTAGCAATAGGGAAGTTCCGGGTTCGATACCCGGCCGGGTCATAGTAAGGTGGGTTTTTTCATCCAAGAGCAATCTACGGTCTGAAATGACTTTCTAAATTGAAAAGCTTCCAAATTAAAATGTTGAATTGGAAGCCACCCGACGTGTGAGTTGTAATCCATAAGCCCTTGCAGGCTTCTCCCACATTTGTGGTCGCTTAAGTGTCGTAAAATTAATTGCTGAATATTATTAATATTATTGTACTTGTTTTCTGGTTAATTAGTTGAAAAGTTTGTGCAGTTAATCTGATAATAATTTTGCAAGTAACTATATATATATAGCCATTGGTGTTTGATACCACTGTATACTCTACATTTTTACACTTGTTTACTGGCTATTTGTCCTGTTTCTGGTATCATTGTTTCGAATTATGAATTTGTTCTATGATGCCGTACAGATGACTTTTCTCTCATATCATACTCTATAGTCTGTAGTAAATAACGATGTGGTCACAACTAAAATAGTTAAAGAAATAATAGTTTTATAAACTGAAAAATAAATAAATCGTAAATCAAAGAGTGAAGATATATAGAGATCATCATTTATTCCTGTCTGCGGTCTTAGACCGTCTTCAGTGTAATTTATAAGTATATCTAAGTATGTCTGACATCGTTGGTTGCAAAGATTTCTCACACAGTATGGGAGAAGCACTTGTAACAAAAGATGAATTAAATAATGACAAAAAGTTGGGTAAAACGTAACAGGAAGTTCACTAACTGTATTCAGCACATGTTTATCTCTTTTTTTCCCTCCTTTTTTTATTTTTTTTATATACTGTACACACCTGTTCAAAAGTGTTTTTCTCTCCTAATATTTTTGGAAACATCTCTTGCAGTAAAATGTAGTTAGGATGTCATGTAAGGTGAATATGGATGGCACTGTTACTTCAGTCTCTCAAACTAACCGGTTTTGGATCGATACTGACTTGGTTCCGCTCTGAAAGCTGAATTTAACAAGCGTGCAGAAAAATTCAGATTCTCAAAAATGCTGGGAACTGATAGTTGAGAAAGATCATCACACATAGTACCAATTATGATAATCTGTAAAATGTAACTGCAGTGCAGCGTTAACTAGTGGTTGAGCTGGTGGAGTGGTGTGGAGTGGCGGTGTGGAGTGGAGTGGTGTGAAGTGGTGTGGAGTGGGATGGAGTGGTGGAGTGTCGGAATAAGGAGGGCTTTGACATAGACCCCCTTAAGTGAGTTGATTGTGTGCCATGCTGCAGTGTTACACATTTAAAGCCTGTAGACTAGGTATAGTGGTAGGGAATTGTGTAATAGTAGCTAGTAGAGACAAGTAAAGATTAGTGTAGTAGTAGAAGTAAATACACTAAACCAACCATGCTCTGATAATTGTCTAGAAATGTTCATGGCCGTACAAGCAATAATTTGTCAAATGTTTATCAGTAAATAACTGGGAATTTTCTTGCTGCAAGTATCTGACGTTATAACAAATTTTTTTTCTCTCTTCTCTGTTTTAATAAAAGGACCCTCCAAGCAGACGATTCCTTTTCACCTTGGGAAATCTCAGTTATGTATAATGGCTCTCACCATTACCTCAATCATATCGCTGATTAGTGTATCACTGGCCTTGGCTTTCTGCTCACATGACTCTCTAGCTGTAAGTATAAATTACTCTGTCGCCCTCTATATTCCTTCTCTATTTTAAAGTCTCAATACGTGTTTGCCGATGAATTTCGGAAAACAAACTTCCGAAGCAGATTCAATGTTTCTTATTCCAAAATGCACTCTGACCAGGTGGGTTTACTGGAGAAAAGCTGTCGCAATTGAAAGAAAGAAATTTATTTTCTGTTGCCCTTATGGCGCGAACGATTTAACGTAAAATCACTGCGACCGCCCATACTGTATCAGCATGCTCATCATTACACAAATGTAACCTATATATGTACTCGTATCGTCCACTTTTTTTACCCTATTCCACGGAGGAAATGTCTGAAAATACCTGTTTATTCATCCCAATGGAAGGAAATGACACAATTTCACAAGCTACATCGGTAAGACCGAAAGAAAACACTATTCAAGAGACCCTAACACAGGCTAACCACGATAGTGCAAGTAAGATATGCGTAACGGTCGTAAACAAAACAGAGAGATTTGAGTGGCACACGATCGGTTGGCGGGGCTTGCAAATTTTGATTGAAATTTGTAGATTCTATGGACTTGTTAAAAAATCTGGCAAATTTATTCAGCTCAAAATGTTTAAAGACAGATAAATCAATAAAACTAATGAATATTAACATGAAATTGCATAGAACAGTGTCATTTGTACTGAGCTTTCAGGGCAGTGAGCTTGAAAGGTCGAAGTTTAGAATTGACAAACACACATTGAGACTTTAAATGCTCAACGACCTCCAAAGGAGCTTAGGTACTTTGCATGTAAGTGGCTGGCCGCATTTTGTCTCTGAAATGATACAACACTTTTTATGTACACCGTATCCACCCTACAGCTAATAATAATAATAATCAATAAATAATCAATAATAATCAGTATTCAAAACATTAAAAAATTACCAAGATATAGTCAAGTTTAATTTCATAAGTGCAGATTTTAATTTTTTTTTTTTTCAAATATAAAATTTTACATTAGGTAGGTACTATTTCTACTGTAGAGGGGATACAGCTCTCAGAATTCTAGACATGATGGCCTCTAATAGTAGCACAATTTTAGGCAAGAAACTGCAGTTTATTGTTAAAAAAACAATTGTGCTATTGTCTACCATTTCTTCATTTGAATAGTTATGGGTACCAGCCTTCACAGAGTGACAGTGAACTGCCATCAATTAGCAGCACACAATATAAATTTAGTCAAAACTTGGAAATATTCTTTTATATGGATACTGGAATGAGGTGTTCTTCAAGAAAATATCAATTTTAATTTTATATATGATTATCTTATTAGAAGAATCCCTGCTGCAATAGGAATGGAAAATGATTTAAAAAATCATAGCTCTTAAATTCTTCTATATCAAGTGTCCCCCTCCCTTTACCCTACCCTCTACCCATTTCCAACCTCCTTCTTTCCCTACCCCTTTTTCATCCAACTGTTTGCATCTATTGGCAAGGGAAAACAAGTGAAAAAAAACATATTTAACTACAAACAATATTTCTGCACTGTTTCTCTACTGTTTACAGAAAAGTTTTGTTTACATGATAGCAATATCATTCCATTGTATGAACTTTTGACATTTGCATAGTTTTAACTCAGTTTTAGATTTATGTGAATACCAACCTTAAAGCAGCTGTTAAAATTCTCAAAATAGCAATGTCTCCCACTGTGCAAGAACAAGACAGCACAATTGGTACCTTAAGGGTTTGTTTCATAGTTTTAGGAAGGACTTATCATTAGTATCGTGATATTCAACACCTCAGGACATTTCTAGTAAAATTTCATTTGAAAGAATGTCATTGTCATTAAGCTGACCTGCCGACCTGTCTTTCATGATAGAAAGAGATAGATTACAATGTTAAACATCTGAAAGATAGAGCGAAAAAAGGCAAAGTTAGGTAGAATTGGGCAGAATCCAACTAACACAAGACAATGGCATAAAAAGCAAGGTATAAAAACATTTTCTGGAAATTTATCCCTGTAAAATTGATGAAGTTTGCACTTTGCAGGTATGCATTAAGTGATAAGGTTCATTGCTATTCAACTTATGTTGTCAACAAACATAATACAAAGTGTGTTGAGCCTGCTGCATTTTGTCAGGCACATCGAGACGTCTTTACTCGGCTATTAGACGTCTCAAACTCGACAATTGAGACGTACATTTATATAGTTGTCACGATACATTCTACCTGACACCTCTTACTGTTTGACTCATGATCACACACTGGACACTGCTTGTTTAGGGCCCTACTGTCCATGAAAATCCATGTTCATCAGTGGTGTAAGCTCGGACACACAGCCCTACTGTCCATGAAAATCCATGTTGATCAGTCGTGTCAGCACAGGCACACTGCCCTACTGTCCATGAAAATCCATGTTGATCAGTCGTGTCAGCACAGGCACACTGCCCTACTGTCCATGAAAATCCATGTTGATCAGTCATGTAAACAGAGGCACACTGCGCTACTGTCCATGAAAATCCATGTTAAGATGGTGGAGTTTGATTCAGGTCTCATTCAGTCAGGCATTGTATAGACATTTTTTTTTCCATTCTTTCCTAGGATTTAGACTGAGAGACTTATTTCTGTAGTGTGTGTCACTAACTATGCTCCTTTAACGCCAAAACAGGTACACAAAGTCATTATGGTGTCGTTATGTTCAACAGGTCATTTTAACTATTGCTTATAAGGTGAATAGTTTGTTCAAAGGGAAGCATTTTGTTTTGATAATCTTTCGATCTGCAGAGGTGTGAAATTGCTCATTGGTCGGTATAAGCTCAGAGAGACAGGATTATTTACGACTGCTTACAAAACATTTGACCTGAAAACATAACTATTATACATAATATATGATAGCATGACTATTATACATAACTATTATACATAATATATGATAGCATGATCTTATCCGATGATGGAAAACTGTGTCTGTGCTCATCAAAGTTTCTTCACACAACAGTACCAATCCCAGGTTTGTGTTAGTTAAAAAAAATAAAGGTCCTGATGAGGTCTAGCTGTTTCAAAAGATCCCTGGTTTGTGAAAAGTTGTCAAATATTTCTCAATATTACACAAAAAATAAAAGCCTGGCGACAGACTATTTACTGTATCTTCTGAGGAAAGGATGTGTGTAGGCCAGGGGTTAGGAAGCTTCCAAAAAGTGGATGGCACGTGCCCCCAGTTCCCTGGCTCCTACCCCCTGGTGTAGGCCAGTGCCAGTTCATCCCTGCTAAGACGATGAACTTGGAATCGAAACTATCAAGCCCGAGCTGTCTGTATCTTTTCAGAGGGTATATATGCCTGTTCTCTCTGTTGAGAAATATGATTTTTCTTCAGTTGTCTGTCTCCACACAAAGCACAAACAATTTTGTGTCTTGAGCTATTTATTAATTTATTATGGAATTATTTATTAGATATTAGCATGACAAGTGCTAGACTATCATGTATTGTGGAGAGTAATAGCCTATACCAGCGCTGTATTCTACTTAAAAATCTTGTGAATCTTCTGCTCTCCTCACTTACCTGTCCCCTCATAACAAATGCACACTTGTTGTACTTAAGTACAACAGTATACACTCTGGGTGACTGGGCCATTCCAGTCTACCAGTCCCCCATTCTCATTCTACATTCCATAGGTTCTGGAGGTGCATAATGAGAATAAAAAGAAAATCTAAACATTCCTACCTTTAGTTAAATCATCTGGGCCTTTTTGAAGGATTGATACCATATCATCTTTTACCAGAGGCACGTAGATTGGATTGCATTGAGTACCACTTTTATGCAACAATTTTAGCAGCTAACATTGACTGTAATATTATTTACAGTGACAAAAATGCTCAATTACTATCTGTGTACACAGGTCCTCAATACTGTGAGGCACGTGGGAGGGGGAGGGGGTGGGGGTTGGTGGCCCATTCCCTTGCCAATAATATTTTTAGACATGATGTAAATGTGGGTATGATGCTGACACGGGTGGCTGTGTTAAACACTGGGAAATTGTTCTAACTCATCACCATCTGCCACCCACCAGTCTCTGTGTTGGCTTGCCTTCTACAACAGCTGTGAACCTGGTATAATGTATTCACAGCATAGTTTGATGAAGTCGATTAAGTGTATGATAAAAGCACCCAGAGAATAATCATATGGCTGATCATCTCATAATGAAAAGGAAAAGAAATATAATAATATTAATCACTTGATGAGTTAATCAGCAAGCAGGAATAATTTATTCATTTTTTTTATATATATTTGTTTATGCATAAATAGATTTACAGGGTATTTGGGCATTCAATGTGGAGTTCAACATGGAGTTCCAAGAAAAAAAAGATTGCCCTATTAAAAGGGAAGAAAGTTAAATAATCATTTGTTGAAATTATTGATAGTGAAAGCTAGTTTACATATTATCCTGTATCCCAATGAATTGTTTAACATATTTTAGTTCTGTATTCATGATATCTACTAGGTAATACAGTCAGTTTGGGACAATTTCCTAATACCTCTCTAAACTGTACTCCAATTTCATGCTTCAAAGCACTGGTATTGACAGAACAAACAGTTCCTAACCTTGATTTGATAGAAACATGATATTCTTACGGCTCGTACTGACAATACGAGTGCTCTGAAGCAGGACATGACATTACAGTAAAGACATAATTGTCCCAACTGGATGAGGTAATAGGTGTGGCTATTCCATATTGCATATATGTTAGTGTAGATGTAGCAACATGATTTGGTATGGCAAAGGAACTGTTTTTGGAGACTATGGAAACAAAACAACTTGCAATTCTCTTGAAAAAAAATATTTTGAGATTCCTTTTGCTAATTCGACTACAGACATTAAAATTGCATTGTACTTGTATTAACAAGTTGTGGAAAGGAATTAACAAGGTTTTTAAAATTTTTAAAATTTGTTTATGAAAATCAGTATTATCTGTTAATTTTGGTAATTAAATGAATATTTATGGGACAGAAATAACATACCATCTCATTCAATCTATTTATAATATGACTGTTATCATTTTGATAAATAATTCCTTATAAAGGCATTGATTCCTTGCTCTATGCATTAATTATTAATAATTGGAAAGTTTCATCTAATTTATCATAAACTACTTTAAAACAATTTTGAAGGCCTGTGCTAACATCTGATAGGTAGGTCTGGTTATACAGAGTCTGGACGAATAAGAACCTGACGCTGCACACCAAGCTCAAAGTCTACCAAGCATGTGTTCTCAGTACGCTTCTCTATGGCAGCGAGACTTGGACAACATATACCAGGCAAGAACACCGACTAAATGCTTTCCATCTCAGATGCCTCCGCAAGATCATGGGTCACACATGGGAGGACAAGGTCACCAACAACGATGTTCCGTGCAAGGCTAGGTCAACATCAATCTATGCAATGCTCAGTGAACGTCGGCTACGCTGGCTTGGACACGTCTCCCGTATGGACAAAGGACGCATCCCCAAGGACCTACTGTATGGTCAGTTGGAGTGTGGCACAAGATCCACAGGTCGCCCACAGCTCAGATTCAAGGACTCGTGCAAAAGGGATCTCCTGTCAGCCCACATGGACATCAACACCTGGGAAGACATAGTAGTAAATCGCCCCTCCTGGAGACATGAAGTGAAACAGGGAATAGATAGAGCAGAGCAAGACAGAAGAGAGCAACAAGACCTCAAGCGCCAAAGAAGGAAGGAATCTAGCTCTAGCTCAAAAGAAGATACCATCCATGTCTGCACTGACTGTGCTAAGGACTGCCACTCAAGGATAGGCCTGTACAGCCACCGCAGACGCTGCTCGAAAGTAACGGAACGCAATCCATCGTCTGCACAGACGGACGGAGGCCAATGATGATGATGATGAAACGTTATTCAGATTAACAATGGTAGAAAAATAATCCTGTTGAGACAGTCAAGCAAATGTCAGATATATAACTGACATTTGCTTGACTGTCTCAACAGAATTATTTTCCTACCGTTGGTAATCTGAATAACGTTGACAACATGACATATGATTTAACTCTTGAGCAAACAGAAATGATTGTGTAATGGCAACTCTCTACAAATTATGATTCTTGACTTTAAAGTTTCTAATCCACAACTGTCCTACATCATTTTCCAGTTTATTTGAACTTTCATCATAAAATCTAGTTTAAAGAATTTAGTGCAGGACCATTGAAAGCATGAATATACAATATAATATCCAGGTATAATATATACACATGTGGCTCTTTAACAAATCAACTTCCATTTTTATTAATAAAAAAAAATTCCACCTGTCTACATTGCCTAAAATAAATTATTCCGGCTAGAAATAGAGTCGGAAAATTTGCCCAGTTCATCGAAATGTTTACTCCTGACAAATAAACATTTCAAATGTAGAGGACAGGTGCAAACAGCTGTGAATACATAAAATAAGTAAGAATATCGAAAGAGGGGGAGAAAGCCATCATAAATCAGGAATTTAACCAAACTGGGGGTCCTCCACTCTTGCCCTCGCTATTCCTTTCTCTCTACTGAAAATCCAGATTTGATTGCTGCAGGTTATAAATCAATTTCCGTAGTGCCTTCACCTCTCTCAAGTGTTTGTTTGTCTTGAAGTTTGTGGAAGTTTTGGCGGAAGTGGTAAATTGCGTGACCGTCGGCACAGACAAGAATGCATGGACGAAGGCTAGCAATTTCATTGAATGAATATAGATCTGCAAAAATTGCCCTCTCTGAATATCTTTCTGTTTCTCAAATTCCCATTTCGACCAAGTTTTTTGTTAAATACCGTTGCCATTGTAATTGCTACGGACAACCGTTATCCATCGTCCACGCAAAGGTTGTTGAACTAATAGACAAGTGTATTAGGAGGGATGTAAAGTATGTTGGGAGGCAAAAGAAGAAGAAAAAAACAAATCTAGAATTATTAAAAATTGTTATGACTTGAGAAAAGTTCCAAAACAGAATAGGGCAACAGCTATCATGCTGATCATTTACTTTAAAGGCATTTATGGCTCACTTTGAATGTCCCAAGTCTTCACCTATCGTGGTCACCCCTCCACATATATGTCATTGGGGGGTGGGGAAGTGGGGGGGAGGGAGGATGAAGTATCACCATGTGTTGGCTTGGAAAACTCTAGAAAAGAATATAGCATAAAATTGCTAATTATCCACTAGGGTTGTCACAGGTCTCCCCAAGATAAAGTACTTCTAGGCCAACCATAAATATAGTTGACCTCTTCCCCTTTCTCCCAATCCTCCTCCCACACCCATACCAACCAACTCTCTTAAATAGGAATCATAAGTACAGAATTTATCCTATCAGTGTACAGCTTACAATACACACAATTCTAGTATTAAAACAAACACATCTGTCAAAGAGGGAGAAATAACAAGATGCAAGCTGCATTCATCACTTTACGCATCAGCAGATATGACCATCTGCTATAGAGAAACCATCAACTAGAAAAATAAACTTGACTGGAATCTGGCTTCTAGCTTTGACTGTTTTATAGTAAAAAAAAATAGGAAATATTAAAAAAAATATGATTTAAAAGAGAAGAAAAACTATCGATTACCAGAATAGGCATCCATACTTCACAAATGGTAGATTCAGAATGAGGATGTGATGGGTGATGACCGGGGGGGGTGGGTGGGGGGAGGAGGGTCAAGGGGGTACAGTGCTAAAATGCTACCAGTTATTAGGCTAGGTAGATGGGAGGGTACATCAGTAGAGTCGAGACAGGTAAGTATCATTGCTTGTAAATCCCCAAACCAGGGAGTTTGGATTTTTTTGGCATTTAAGGTTATCAGAGGTCAAACCCTAAATACCTTGTAATTACATATCTCAATGTAGTAAACTTCACCAGATCTCATATTTGACATTTGGCTCCCCTATAATAAGTACAAGACTCCTAATATTTTTTGGTAGAGGTTAAAGGTGATTTAAGGTCAGCAGTTGCCAAAATGTGAGAACTATGTATCCCTCAAAGATCAAGATTTATTCAAGGTTTATATATGCATGGTACATCACTCATATAATGGGGGCAAAATGTCTACATATTGTTCTGCAGGTCAAAGATCATATGAAATCAACAGAGATGAAAACCTGAAAACACAGTAAACATGATATCTCAAAAAGGGAATATTGACAAGTCATATTTTACACCGATGCTATAAGATTTCACAGTGTCAAATATTTTTGAAACCTTTTGGAAATTCATCTTCATCGTGTGTGCTACACCTAATGTTGATCGGTGTTGGCAACATTTATCACTTGGTAGTGGGGAAAAAATGCATAGAAGGTCATTCATTCAAAGTTTCCTCAAAATGTCTCAAAAGTTTCTTCTGGCTTAGGGACATCCTCAGATAATGATAAGATAATGATCAGGCTTGGTTTCAGCTCTCCAGTGTGTGAAAGGACACAGTGTTACTGTATAGTAAATAACATGCATATGAAATCCTCAACTTAATGGTACTTGCAAACAGTTACTTTCAGTGGTATTTCAAACCATACTTTCAGTGGCATTTCCCTCTCACCATACCACATGTCACTGTACATAACAGCTGTAAGATGTCACTGCTAATTTCAGCTAACCAAGAGGTCAAAGATCATCTGCAAATTACCATTAAAAGGTAATTTCCTTCTGACCATTAAAATGCAGGCAGTAAGCTGATGTCAGTTAATCAATTACACCACTTGACCTTGAACCACAGGTCAAACATCTGACCATCTATAGATGTATTGACAGAAATTATCACAATATTTTCTTACTGGTAGAAATGGGATGTCCATTCTGGTGGCAGACTTAATGTGTTAACCAATTCTGAAAGGAAAAACTGTCATGATCATGGGAGTAAACTGGTTCCTTTAGATCTGGGGTGGGCAACCTGCGGGCCACATGCAGCCCGCCAGTGATTTCTTTGCGGCTCGTGAGATGTCTCATTAAAAAGAAAAAAATCAATCTATTTTACATCATCGCAAAAAACGAGCTAGCTGCTTAGAATTTATCGGCACTAATGATGCTGTCAGGTAGGCCTATTATCCCCATTAATTATCAACTGTACTGTATTGACATCATGTTTTTGTGAATACAGATTAAGTACACACACCTATTGCTTGAAAGTCCTCGGAATCAAAGCTTTGAAATCAACAGCAGGTCGTTGGTTAGGTGCGGCCGAGTCAATTTTTCACTTATATCTGGCCCATTCATTCAAAAGGTTGCCCACCCCTGCTTTAGAGCAATTGAGTCACTGATAATGATCTTGTTGACAGTTTTGTGTTTATAATCCTTAATCTAAGGATGATTTAGAAGAATTTTGGAAGGGTTAGTTCCCAAGTAGCAGTTCCCTGATATAACATTCTGCATTAGGTACATATATAGAATATTCCGGAATGAGTAAACTATTTGAGAGCTTGTTCTGCATATACTGTCTCGGCAAGTAACCACTGGGACGGGGTCTTCACTCTGGTTTTACCCTCCCCCCCAAGTTAATAGAAATCCCCAAAAGCATATTCTTAGTTGCTTTTGTCTATGGGATACAGATTTGATTCGACTTAACTTTTGAATATTTGGGCACAAGATACAGTACTTTTTGTGCAATGGGTATATTAAAGATAATCTTTACTTGGTGCACTACATCAGGTTAGTCAAAAGATGAAATATATTTCAATATTTCATTATATCTACTTCTTTCATATCATTGAGACTTCCCCTTTTTAATTTGGGGGAGGGTGGGTGGGGCGGGGGTATAATACATTTTAGCTCTTTGCAGGCTGAGCTTTAATAAGTATACATATGTCAAGGATTAGCCCTGTGATCTCAAGTGGTCTGAAATCAGATCAAAAAGTGAATTTCTTGTGATATACCAGCAGATTTTGGGACAGTAGATTTGGCTGTAAGATGTCAGAAAATTTCACAATGAATGAATAAACTGTACATATACCTTTCCTTTACTAAATAACAATGGCATCCATTTGTCCATGATGAGTGACTATATTCCACCCAGGAACACTGTAAGAAATATGAAATATTATGGGCGAGACCTATAAAGTGTACCACACTTATCAGTGGAGTAATTTGTTATCGTCTAGTTCAGTGATTTGTTATCAAGGAAACCAAATCTATCTGATACACTGACGAGTTAACCTGTGGCACCAAGTTAATCCAGTCAGCTGTAACAGTATCATAACTTTGGTTAAGGAACCACAAAGTCACCGTCATTATGTTTAGTTATATGCCAAATCTATGTAAGAAACCTCTTCTTCTATCTCTGAAACCTCAACAGCACCCTCGTGTGAGCTCTGCCAACAGTGAATACGCACAGATCATTGACTCCCTGGATGAGACCGTAGACCCCTGCGACAACTTTTATGAGTATGCCTGCGGTGGATGGAAGTCCACCCAAACGGTACCTACCGGTCACTCCAAGTGGAACACGTTCAACATCGTCGAAATGGAGAACAAAGCAGCTATGAAGGAGGTCAGACATTGTTATTGTCATAATCGTAAAGCCTTATCCTCACTTAATCCCTTCCTTCCGCATCCCACCATTCCCCCCCCCCCAAAAAAAACAAAGACACCCTAGTGGTTGTTGTTTGTATCTTATGTTATGACTTTATTGTTTAAAATTTTGTTTTTGTGACGATCGTTTACTTGTTTATTTCTTAAGTTTACATCTACCGCAAATGGGGCAGTAAATATTGAATCACTTTAGATGATTTATGATATAAATGATACCATATCAGTAATCACTGCCAGATTTGGATCTTATCTTCCGTTCATATCTCGTAACTTGAACACGAAGTGACGATTAACTTTGGTTTGTCTTTGTTCCATCAGCTTATACAAACCTCAGTTGTTGATCTATCGAGTGAATAATCAGGAAGACAATACATAACAATAGATTTCTATTGTTTGCACTCAACACATAAACAATTTGCAAAATCACTCAACATTTGAATAGTCAAAGTTTGTTACATTCACTTTTATAATTCCAAAGGCAAACTGTTGGTATATATACTCGTTATTGCCTGCCATAAACGCAAACTATGTTGACTTTTTTAAATTCAGTGTTTGAAAAGTCGTCTGATATGCATGTATAACATTCCTAATATTTAATGGATGTCATGTGCATCATTTCAAAACGGTAACAGGAATGAGTTATCCTTTACACATTTATAAGTTTTTCTGAACTGTTACACTGTACAAAAGAACAAACTAAAAGGAGGTTAAGTGTACTTGTACAATAGAATATGATTGAAATATTTATAACAAATGTGCTCAAGAAGTACTTAATACTTGGTCAGTACAAACTTAACCCATTCATAATCAGACTGAATAATTATTCAAATTCAATATGCAAATTTATATGGTTCCTACTGTAATGGGGAGATGAAGAACATTATGTAAGTTGAAGACCTAGCTTCTTCATGGAATGACCATGTATATTGACTGCAGTTTGTATACATCAGTCCACATTAGTGTGGATTTATTTTTTGGAAGTATTCTCTGAACTTGATCCATGCTGTAATACACTATCATATCCATGAAGAAGTGTCAAGGTAATTTAGCATTGTTCTATCATTAAAATAGATTAATCAGCATCTTCTTCTTCTTCTTCTGTATTGTACATTTTTGTGTTGATCTTATTGTTGTTGAGTATATTTGTTCATTTCACTTTCCAGTTGAAGTAAACATTGTTAAATAATGACTTTGCATAAATTTGCCTATATTTTGTTCTTCTATATTGAAGAACAAAGGTGGTGTTTTATGATTTATTTATTGATTCATTTTGTTCCGCTAACACAGATGTTTGGGAGTGAAGACACTAGTTACAAGGGTCAGGAGAGTTCAGCATTTCGTAAAACTAAAGATTACTACAAGGCCTGTATGGATCTGGATAGAACGGGGCTGTTAGGAGCCCAGCCACTGATAGACGTAAGTACAGCCATCGGACTTGCCACAAACAGCGGCCTGCATTTGCGGTGTTTCTTCTCACGACATCGAGTACTCTCGAACAGAATTAATATCGTTAGTCTGTCGTAACAACGAGTCTTTTTATTTTAGGGAATGGATAATTGATTCTCAAAGTGGGTACTTTGTACATCATGTATACATGTATGTATTAGAGCTTTGTCACAAGGCTATGTAAGATTAAGCTCTGACTTACATACAGTGAATTGTCTTCAGTTTTAACTGTTTGATGAGATCAATTTCTCCTACCATGTTAAATTACAATCATGTATTTAGTGACATGTTCGGATGATAAAATCTTGAGAATTTTCTGTTGCTATGCAAACTGATTCATAGAATAGATCTACCACACTTTCATCATTGTACTTATTGCCAAGCCTCATTTGCATATCAGAATTGAGGCTGTTAGTTGGTAGAGTCATTAAGATGGTCCAGCTAATTTTGCTGTTGGACAAGTTGAATACTTTCACTAAAGCTATCTACAGCACATGCAGGCTGGAGCAACTTTTGTGGTTTTGGTGAGACTGAAGTTAAAATGGTTAGGAATGGCCAACCAGGTACATAAAGTGCTTGTTTTAGAAATATATTATTTCCTACTTTACATAAATAGTCAACAGATATTGTTTAAATTGCACTATCATACTATTTCATACTTCAAATAAGTCAGTTACAACTACCCTAAGACATGTACCAAATTTCATTTCATCAGAAATATGTCTCTTATCATTATGGAGCCAATTTATGGTACGAAAAGTTTGAATTTTGGTGTGAACTTTTGCTTTGTGTACTAGGGTTTGTACCCATATCTTTATAAGTAGTCAAATATGCAGTACTTACCAGCACTAACATCATACAGTATCTCAACATCAAAAGATGCAAATTTGAATAATTATCGATACATATAAGGTCATAACAACTGTTTTCCTTTTTAGTTGGTTCATAAATTTGGTGGATGGCCTCTGTTTGGTGAGGACATCTCTGCTGGAGGATGGAACCAGTCTTCTTATAACCTGACCCTCCTTCTGATCGCCTCCAACAAGATAACGGTTTCCCCGTTTTTCAACATGTGGGTCGGGGCTGACGACCGCAATTCTTCCAGAAATATCGTTCAGGTAAAATTCCTTAAATTCCTTAATCCTGAACCAGGAGCCTGCAAAGTTACTTGACAAATATTGTCATCTTCTTTATCAACACCTTCTTGCTATCTCACAATCTCCCTACACCCCACCCCCTCCCCCGGCTACCCCCTTGTCCTTCCATGTCATGTATGTTAACTTGCGACAAACCACTTTGTCGAGATTGTATAACTTTGATACAAGCCATGTCAAGAAAAATACAAGTGGTGTCAAAGGGTTGAATTACTGGTTCCATTCCCCCAATATTTAGCCAGTTTGGGGAGGTTGAAGGGGGAGGGGGTGGGGTAGGGGTGGCAGCTTACTTCATCATTAAATTGGTTATACTACTGTCCATGTGACATGTCCTTGTATTACATTGTGATTCAGTGTAGTAATAATGTCACATACAGTCATTAATTCAGGTGTGAAAACTAAAGTAAACAGGTCTCATATCATTTCCAGTTTCCATATTTGGAAAGAGCAGAATATTATCTGCAAACAAGTCTGATTTCATCGTTTTCTCCTCAGTTTGAACAATCCGGTCTCGGTCTGCAGTTTCCTGAGATGTATGAAGGCCCATCTATGGTGAGTATAACTCCAAAACTGTAAAATGATTTCCAAGTCGGTTCTTTTGCATTTCTATCAATTTCTCAGAAACTTGTAGAATCGGAGGGCAGGTTCACATTGTAAAATCAGACATTGTGTTACTTCCGCCTTAGGTGGAAGAGACTCTCGGGTTTCATTATTTTGATAGTAAGACGAAATATAAAGTTATGATTGTGACATATTCAAGTGCTACTTATATGTTTCACCATTATCTAGAACATTCCCTGTTCTTTGAGTGAATACAAACAAGTATTTAACTTCCTCAGATCATTTTAATGAAACCAACATGCTTTTTCTTTTATGATCACATACTTACTTTAGACTTCCCTTCATAGTTCAGCAGTCAATCTTCTGCCAACCAACATTCCATCACGTACATCCTTTGTACAGTCGAGTAAATTCTCTAACTATTCTTTATCTACATCAATGTGTAAACATTCACATCAAACTGTACAGGTCATGTATGTTCAATGGCAGTAATATAAACATTAAAATTACCAAAAAATCTTTACATTTATTGGTAAAAGGGAAATGTCCTCATTTTCTTATTACATATGGACATATGATGGATATACAGTATGACCTTGTCAGGCACTGTTTATCTTCATCTTGAAGTCAAGAAATAAACAGCTGTGAACCATAAGACATATATTGGCCGAGAATTACTTGTGAAAGTAGGAATTTGTATTCCATACAGAGCACTAGCTACCATTAGCTCATATAAAAAGTCTTATCATTGCGGTGACCATGGGGCAGTACTGTAGCTCACAAGTGCCACGTTGAGTTTCTAATACAAAATTTGTAACATTGAGTCGAGTTTCCTCGGAACTATTAACCTAGCTAGATCAAGAAAATTGCCTTTGTTCATAATGTTATAGACCAATTTTGTTTGTAATGCATTGTGACCATTACAACATTAAAGGGAAAAATGCCTAAAGTTGCTACTGTTAAAATGGTACTGGAGACAGATAGAGAAGCTAGTGTATTGTACACTTAGTGTGGCTCCCCTCTGACAGTGGTGTAGTTCCTGACCTGGAAAATGAATTTTTTGGTGTTTTTCTGATCAAGTTGGTGTTATTTTCATACAACATTTTCTCTTTGAAATGCAACAAATCACATTTTGAAATAAAATGGTGTCCTGGAAGCTTGATCGTTAGGTCAGCTTGGTTCTTGGGCGGACTTCAGAAATGAGATACAGTTCCGCTCAAAAACATGTTCGGACATTACTGATCTCACAAAGAATTTTTTTTTTGACATTTTCGCAGTTTTCTAAATTTGTAAACTGTTAAAATTCTGAATAAGCAGAACCTTTTCTGTAATGGCATTTCATCATTCATCTTTTCTATTTCACAGACATAGCCATTATGAAAAAAGTGGAAATCTGTAAAAGTAAACAATCCTGCTTGCATAGTGAGGCTGCTCTATAATGTATTCCTCTATGTACATGCTGTATGTTGCATGGATACTTTGGTAATTTATGGTAAAAAGCTGGAGTAACAATAGTTAGCAGATGGAACCCCATTTGTTTACTTTCCCTATTTGCAATATTTTAGAAATATGTCTACAAACTTAGGAAACAACAAGAATGTCTCAGCTAATTTAATAACAAAGGAATTGAAACAGTGAATTATTTTAGTGACATATGCATGGGATTTCTTGGGTATTATTTAAGTTGTAATTTAACTCGAATATATGTCTTTTTCAGCTTGCATCATTTTGTTGTTGTTGCATGTATAATGTTTTGGTACCAGTGGTTGTGGTTTCATCTTGGTGGAGGTTAGTAGGGTGGTATCATGGGTCAGTGAAATAGTTGTTTCTGTGGTCGATGTTTCATGGTGTCTGATATGGTATTTATGGGGTGTTCTTTGGGGTAACCACCAGTTATTTTTGATGTAGAGAGATCGTTTGAGAGCTATATTGTTGTTTATTAAGTCGAAGAGTCAAAGATACAGTAGGCCTCAATAAATTTTGTGAGGAAGTAGTTAAGGACATCGAAAGAGATTGAAGTCTTAAATTGATGTTTTAGAAATTAAGTGGGAGCCGGTTCAGCTGAGCTCAGCATAATGGACAACTTGGTATAGAGGAATGCTTTATTGGGTCAGGGGTTATCTCTAAGTTTCCTGTGATGGAGAATGATTTGTTGGGACTGAGTGGGAGCACTTCATTACTGCGTAAAGGAATAACATTTGAAAGACTTATAGCTTTTTTCCAGATCATGTCCAAATTCAGATAAAAGTTGTACATGCTTGTATTCGTAGAGGTTTATATTGTGGTAATATTAAAGGTACTGGTGTTTAGTGATCTCCCACCTGCTGGACGTGTTACATTATGCACAGGGTGTCCATGTCTTTCAACATAGTGAACACATTCATTTCTTGACTGTATATTTTTTTCTAGATATTTAAACATTTGTGGGAACCTGTGATTTTGGTGATGTTGGAGAGATTAGGAAAGACATTCTTTCACTGAAGTTGAAAGTCGTGAAGGAATGCCAACATTTGCTGCACCTCATAACTTATTGTTCTTGAATTTGAATGTGTGATGAATCATTTATATATCAGGTGCCATTTGATGAGAAGCTGTGTTCCCACTGTACTAGTTTTACTTCAAGACTATACTTTTCATTAAACTGTAATACACTATTTCAACCAAAATACCATGTGCAGTAATGTGTAGTGTAATTTGGAGGGAATGGAAGTATATATAAATCAAAGTAATGTTGCCATCAAACACAAAGATTTCAGCCTAATATTAGCAGATATGCAGAACAAATCACATGTGTACAGAGTTTTAATATGCAAACTGCAGTGTTTGACTTATGGGGCATAGTTGACTGTGTTACCATGGAAGTATGCATTGGCAGTTTGCCAGAATATCTGGGAACAGATCAGAAAGGGCTAAAATCACAGGTTTAAACCAGTAGTCTCTCTTTGTGACTCCAATGGTCAAAGGGAGTGGTGACACATATAATGGGAGAATAGGCTCTTACATTTCTTAGCAAAGAAGCTTTTTGCATAAATGTATTAAGTTATTTGCTATACATGAAATATCTGAACATATAATTTTACAGCACATCTTTATGATTATGTGACATTTTGTATCACTTCTTGTTCCTCTCCATGACCTTTGACCTTCATTGTTCATTGTTCAGTCATGTTAAACCTTCTTTCTGCAAGTACATAAATGCAAAGAACGACCGAATCTAACAAACTTCTGGAACTACAGTAACAAGACAGAATTATTTTTAACATTTGTGATGTATGTCAACAAGGAAACTGTTGCAAACAACATTCTTAAGTTCTCCTGTTTTTTTACATTTCCTGTATACCTAGTTGTCATAACAGTGGAGAAACCTTTACTAACCCTTTTCCTGGTAACTAGGTCAGTTTTTGCTCTGACGAAAGAAGAAAGTTAAATTTCCAACTAGAGAACCTGTTCGATTCTGTTTTTAATATACTGTGATGTTTATTCGTTTCCATGACCAGAGTTTTTATGATATTTGATCATCAAAAGCTATAGCCTAGGCTAGAAATAAACATGTTGACATCTTCATGTTGAGCTGAAATCAAATGAAAAGTTAAAAGAACATTAATTTTTCAAATATTTTAAGCTTGGCTAGGGGATTGCTGCTTGAGTTGGTAAACATTGTTTGTTTTTTGGGAATAGACAATCACAGGTGAGGGAACAGAGAAATGGAGATTGAATATTGGGTGCAGGCTAGGGTTGGTAGGGAAGAGAGAGGTGCAAAAGGTGTGAAGGTTTGGGGGTTACATATATCAGGATGGAAACAGGTTTTGTAGATGTATGTATGTATGTATGTATGTATGTATATGTGATCTTCCCGCAAGCAGGAACTCGCGAAAGAAGCCATGGAGGCTTATAGACTCGCAAGCTGACCGAAGCCAAACTCTCGGCACACATCCATTTAACGTCCATGTCCGGAAGTTGTTATTAACAACACCCTTGCCAGGTTTTGTAGATTACATATGAAGCAAGTGGGAAGGGGTGTGGGAGAGCTAGGAAGGGGAGTTGTTCATAGGATAGAGCAAGTGAAAGTGAGGGGTAAGGGGGGAGTAGGGTTCATAAGTTTGCAGTTAAGAAGGGAGGTTCGGTAGGGTATAGAGGGTGGTAGTCAATGTGTGTCAGCTAGGGGTTGAATAAAGGGAGAAGACATAATTGATAGATTTGGTAGGTTAGAGGACTAGAAGTGAAAGTTTGAAGGATGGAGTTGAGTATAGGGTAGGGGAGCACTGGTGATAGCTGTGAAGTGACTACTGAGATGGATTTAATGGTGTGGAAAAGATTGGACTTCATTTCCCTCTGGGTTGGGTGTTTTTTTAACTACATTTTGAGAACGTACCTCCAGTAATCGGTAATAAGTGTTAAAATGTATGAAAAGTATTCAAATATTCTAACTATATTGCCAAAACTATCAGTACATGCAGATCTTTCTCGGAATAAGTCTTTCGAATAACTGACATACTTGATTTTGATTATATCATAATTTTTTTGTTTTTCTACCCTCTAATTCGTGAAATGTTCCAAAATGATGATATATTTCACAGCTGCAAAGATTTACTGTTGTCTCGTTGAAAAAAACTGGTTTCTCTGGAGACTCACTCAAGGGGGTAAAAGAAGAAACTACTAGAATCTTTATGGGACATTTACTTTTATACAGAAAAGCATTTGGTTTTCTCAATGATCTTCACAGGAAGCTATAAAAATCCTAGGAAAAGTAAGAACGTACAAAGTCTTAAAAAATCATTTTTGACTTCCTCCTTAATAAAGTAAAGTTCAATTATTCCTAGCATACTGTACTTGAACTCTGTATGAACTTGGTGATGCTCATTAGTTAGTTTTTGTCGGCAGAAGTCTGAAAGATCAATAACTGGTCACAAAGTCCCCTCGCGTGTGAAGGTAAATGTTGTCAGACGTCAACACACTTTTTTCATTCCCTTTTGTGTCATTTCATGCTTATTTTTTTTACAAAGTCATATCAGAAAATAAGGTGTCTGCCAACCTGAACATTTATGACAGGAGCAAGCTCGCCCCCCTTGAAGAAATATCAGATTATAGTCACTAGTTGAGGATAGACTCAGCAGTCAGCAGTGTCTGCTGAAATAGAATAGTATCTTCTTAGTGTAATGTTAACTGTATATGTGGTTTGGGGAAGAGAAAGGGAGGGGGAAGGGAAGACAAAGGTAGGGGGAAGGGAAGAGAAAAGGAGGGGTGGGGGAGGGGTGGTTGAGGGAGGGAGGGACAGCACCTTCAGTTGATGCTATATTTGGTGACATGTGCATATTTATTCATTCACAATTTAGTGCCAGTTATCACAAAGTGGTGTGGTGTAGTGCATTTTTTTTGGAAATGTTTTAAAGGGTGTGAAGACTCGCTCAAAAAAAATCGTCTAATGCCGGTAATCTGACCTAGTTTTGAATGAGGTGTAACAGAAGTGTAAGACACCACCATCGATCCCAGAAAATATGCGCACAGCTTGCTACCTCCGATAATTAGACACTAGTGTACAGTCAATACATACAGCTGCGGTCAATACCCACAAGACAGTGTACATAGCAGTGATGGACATCTCAGGTACAGCTAAAGATAACAAGGTATCACATTTCATTACTGTCTGCATTTTGAAGCGACAAGAGAAAAAAATTCACTTGCAAGCAACGGAAAGTTAACTGTTTAAAGATGGCGGCACACGATTTGGGGTGAGACTTTAATGCCTTTAAGATAGTTACAAACCAAAAAAAAATGGAAGAAATTAGCAAAAGGAAATGAAACATAGTCTAAGCTTTAAAGACAATATTTTTCACAGGAGTTGAAGAATCATATAATTGACTGTGTTTGCTTGTATGTGGGTGTGTATGTCAGCAAGCATCTTTAATTATTTTTGGTGGCTACCATCATGTTTTCTTGTACTTTCTGCAGGATGCCATAGTCGAAGGTTACAAGGTTCTGGGAGCCAAGACAGCTGCGTACCTACACAAAGGAAAAGATTGGGAGAGTTTCTACGAAATAGCTCTGACCAGATTCCAAGACATTATTGACTTTGAGATTGAGATGAGTCATGTGAGTGGAGCACAAAAGGGACCAGGAAGGTGGTGGTAGGGTTGTATTATAAAAGATCGAAATTGTAAGGGGGAAGGGGGGACTTGGTGGGGTGCAAGCGAACAGATTAGAGAAAGCGCCAGGGGTGTGAGATGTATGGAAGGGAATGTGGTGGGGGTTGAGAGAAAGAAAATGTGAAGTGATTGGAGTTTTAGGGAAGCAAACTGTGGGAGTAAGAAAAGGACGGAAAATGTTTAGAGACATGGTAGAGGAAAGTGGTAGGGAGTATTATTGGGAGTATTAAAGTTCTTGAACAATGCAATGGTAATAATAATTTAATGGGATTGTTGGAGGTGTAGGGACCATTGAAATGAGGCCGATGAGCTCTTCCTATAAACCAATAACTTTCTGCACTGCATTTAATACAGTCTTCCACACACTACTCTGCATGTTTATTTGTTTGAAGTGTACAATGTAACTTTTAACACATTGGCTCTCATTATGTTCTCCTAGAAGAATGTCATCTTTTGGGTATATGATTAGCATATGATTAGCATTAGATTAGCATATGATTAGCATATGAAAAAGAAATATCAAGCCTTCTGCTTTGATGACATGCAGTCACTTTACTGAAGCCAGTGGCATTAATTGTATTTTCACTTTTTTTTATGATTAAGGAATATTTATTGTAAACTAGATATTTCTTTCAATGCTGACTTTTACTGAATTTGCTACAATCTATAGTGGTACCAGACGTGACCAGTAAAGGAAAGCTAGATTTATACCCCACAGAATAATTTGTTACTTCATTAAATTCTACCAAAATCACACAAGGCATTTATAGCATTAGGCATAAACTTCAAAAGTTTGCAATGAAAAAGATAAAAGATTTCATTTTTAATTTGTGAGATACATACTTTTTGTGCAGTTAAGAGCAACCAGCTCGGTGTAACGTATGGGATCTGGTAGCTATAATTATGCGTGAACATTATTACATGGCTGATCAAGTGACATAAAGTTAAGACCCAACACAAATGGTAATGTTAAGAGTATTTTTAGTAGTACAGTATATTCAGTTTTTGTTTAGCAAGATTAAAGTCAAAAGAAAGTATGACAATGTGCTTTTATTGTAATAAAAAAGTCAGAGCTCATAAAGGTTACAATCTCATGGCAAAACCACAAGTTTTTCTTGGTTGTTGAACGAGAACTGCCAATTATTCATCTTGAATAAAAGGCCAACTCTAAATATCTGCCCAATTTTAGCATCATACCAGGAGCTATGGAGTTTGTTTGCTTGTTGTGGTTTACATGGAACATTCTCTCTACTGATATTTTCTCTTAATTATTAATTTTAATATTTTTCACCATTTGTCTTTACAGATATATGTACCTAAACGTGAAATGCAAGACCCCACAGCCACTTACCACAAAATGCAACTCAAAGAATTTGGTGCAATGTTTCCATTGGTAAGTAATGTTATTGATAATGTGGTTATTACTAACTGCTGGATTCAAATAGTGAGTTCCAATGACTAAAAAGATTCAAATGGGGTATATTTGAACATTTGTATATCTCACTAGGTCATCATAAAATTGACACTTCTCAATGTTTTTAAATCAAATCATTTATATTTACTTCTTTCATTTAGAATTTCTTCATTTTGTAATATCAATTTTCCCTATCAGATAAAGAAAAAAATGGGATTGATTTTGCCATCATTGACCTTGTGCTTACCAACAGCTGTAAACGATTAATTACAGTGTTTTATGGAGTAGTGTAAATATGGATTCAAACATTACAACTAAACACTTGATTGATTTCACCTTGTTAAGAGGAAGTGTAAACAGGCCAAAACTGCATAAAAACATTTACACACAGCTTAGTCATTAGGTAATCTTGCATCCTAAATATTGTTACTTCTAGCTTAAAACTTTTTGAACTGCAACAGACATCAGTCTACTTATGAAATTGATATTTGCACATTTATACTTTTTCTCATTATTGCTATAATATTATTTTCTGAATTATTAATGGAGTAGATATTTGCATATTCTTGTTTTTTCTATTGTTCTATACCCCTGTTTTTCTCATTTGGTTGTTTTTTTTTGACAGGTCAACATTAGTCTGTTTATGCAAGAAATATTTGGTGAGGTTATTCCCCTAACTGAAGAAGTCATAGTTTACACACCATCATTCTTCCCTAAACTGACCCATCTATTGCAGAATACTCCAGAAAAGTAAGATATTTTGCATGTATTCCATATTTTTAACTTTGTCAGTTATTGGCAGTTAGTTTGATTGGAACAGAATACATTGCTTGTTGTGAGAGGAAGAGAATTATTGCCAATTACAAGATGATATCAGATGTAGCAGTGTACAACTGTAAAGCACAAGTAGACTTTGCCTATCTTGTATTGATGTCTCTGTGTTTTTTTGCAGGGAATTCATTGCCTGTGATTGGTCAAATGGGCCAACTTAACATTCTATTTTATGCATATTCATTTTTAGTAGATAAGCAGTGTACTTATAGTTTTTCCTCCCCATATTGTTGTTTTTTATCTTAGACATTTTGAGCAATTTATGCTTACTTTTGTTCTTATTAATTTTTTTATTAAATATTTTTTGCTTAATTATCAGGTTGATCGTGGACTATTTCATGTGGCAGATGCTTCAGCCATTCTTGACCTATGTCTCTGCTCCTTTCGAGAATCTCTACCGAGAGTTCCAAGAGATCTTCAGTGGCACCCCTGACCTACCCCCTCGATGGCAGAGGTGTGTCTCGAGGACCGACAGCGCTTTTGGGTTTGCTACTGGTGCTATGTTCGTGGAGACCATCTTACCACAAAATATTAAGGAAGCGGTATGTGTAAGATTAATGGATAAAACCATTGGTAAAACATCGCTATCATGTTGAAAGGTTAAAATTAACAGAGAAAACACCCACAGATGATGAAATGGAAACACTTAGAAATTGTTTAAGAAATATTTGTGAATTTGCAAATAAAAGTTTTGTGAAAATGTAATTTGGATTAAAGATCTGAAGCCACATGCATAGCTTGTACACTGTCTGACTAAGGATCAAACATAAATTCATTTAAGATGATCACAAAAACAGCCGGGTTTAGTTTTTTTAAAGTAAAGTTTCTTCAAACATGAAAAACGATTTAAAGAATTTATTCAGGTATTTAAAATGGAACCACAGATATTGAAAATGATATTTTAAAATAGTTTGAATAAGAAGCAACTCCTCCTGTGTAAACTTTGAATAAGGAATTGTCAGCCACACGATACAAGCTGGCTCTGTATAGCATTTTTCAATGGTAGATTTGAAGTCAGTGAATTTTTTTTTTTTTTCATTCCAGGCTTTGAAAAATGGTTTGAATATTATTTTTTTTTTAAATAAGCTTAAAGAAAATGTAATATATGTGTGCTATCATACTGATTATTAAGATGGTTGTATGTTAGTCTGGTCATGTTAGAATGGCAGAGAGGCACAACCTTGTTACCATGGTTACACTGATCGTGTCATGTGGTCTATTTTTTGTTATCTTTGATAGGCAGTCGAGATGATCGAAGAAGTGAAATCGGCCTTCATCGGAACTCTTCCTGAGAATGAATGGATGGACGACACTACCCGTGAGAAGGCCAGACAGAAAGCAGAGGCCATTGTGGATAGAGTTGGACATCCCGAATGGATAGAAGACCCACGAGCCTTGGATAATTATTACTCCGAGGTCAGCTGATATTAAACCTAGCTTATTCCTAAGTGTACGTTTGGTTCACTCAGACAAATGCTAATTCTCTGATTGTCTGTCTTTCTGTTGTGATATCTTTATATCCTGTTTATTTTCTTCTTGTTTCATCAGGCTGAGATCGACCCGCATCAATTCTTTAACAACTACATCAACATGCGAACATTCACATTAAATATCAGGAAAGAGGCAAACCGGCCAATAGTTCAAAGTAAGATGTCTTTTTTATCATGGTCATCAGTTTTACCAAACATTATGCAACTTTAATGTTTTCTATGTACAACTTTGGATGAAACCTTTCATAGTCAAAGGTACGACAGTTTATGCTAAAGTGGTGTGTTACATGCCTATTGATAGTTTATCTTTTGTGTTTATAGTATCAACCTATATTTAATGCATGAACATGGTGGTTTATGCTTATGTTTAGCATATTTCAGCTACCGATAGGATAGACTCGATAGTACATCACAATGTTGTTGCAATAAGTTAAATAAGATAAATGAGAGTCTTAGATCTGTAGGAACATGTGTAAGTTTGTCATTGTTTGCCCTCACTGGTTAGGTCAGCCAGCCTACCATTCAGGACCATATTACTGTCATTTCACATACAATGTTTTTTCTAAGCTGTTTAGCATTCTTATTACATCTCTCTATCAGGTGGGACATGACGCCAGCTGCAGTGAATGCTTACTACAATCCTTCCCACAATCAAATTGTCTTCCCTTCAGGTATCTTCCAAAGACCCTTCTACAACACCCAGATGCCGATGTGAGTAGAAATATTTGCTTCTTTGCACATTGAAACCTTGCAAACATTTTACCCTCTTCTAAATACCATCAGTACAGTTGGAAAACAGTGGACTGTTGAGACTCTTAATGCAAAAAAATCAGTAAGATTGTACAACTTCTTTATATGTTTTCAGCAATATAGGATTACAATACTATATAATACATATACACGCCTGAGGAGATATCCCACTGTGGTCAGTTTGCATTTGGTCACCAACTTACCACAATTCTCTAAATGTGCCAAGTATTGATCAAATCCAGACGCCTCTTCTAAGTTTTGTTACTTAATAAGGAAAACTACTTAGTTAATTAGGATAGTCATTAATATTTTTGCTCAGATTGCCTTTAATCATGTAGAAGCTAGCCAAGTAAATACTGATTCAAATAAAGAGGACATTGTGTAGTCAATTGCTTTCTTTGTTTCTCAAATATCGTTGCTAGGGCGATGAACTTTGGAGGTATAGGAATGGTAATGGGTCACGAACTGACTCACGGGTTCGACAATCAGGGAAGAAAATACGACTTGCACGGTAACTTACATGACTGGTGGGAGGAAGCCGCTTCAGAAAACTTCACAGTCAGAAGCGGGTGCATGGTGGACCAGTATCAACAGTACACAGTTGAAAGTGAAGGCGGAACTATCCATGTAAGTTAATTAAGTCATATTGATGTATACACAAACACTATCAATAGTGCACCATTGAAAGTGGAGAGATGTCCAAACAGTATCAGTAATACACTGACCATTCGACTGCAGTACATCATTGCATGATAACAAAGAACTAGTTATT
>KN882694.1:146913-157658 GCA_000934455.1 Apostichopus parvimensis
TACGACTTGCACGGTAACTTACAAGACTGGTGGGAGGAAGCCGCTTCAGAAAACTTCACAGTCAGAAGCGGGTGCATGGTGGACCAGTATCAACAGTACACAGTTGAAAGTGAAGGCGGAACTATCCATGTAAGTTAATTAAGTCATATTGATGTATACACAAACACTATCAACAGTGCACCATTGAAAGTGGAGAGATGTCCAAACAGTATCAGTAATACACTGACCATTCGACTGCAGTACATCATTGCATGATAACAAAGAACTAGTTATTCATTCTATCAAATTGGTGTACTGCTTGTGCATGCACAATACAACTTTGAAAGTGGATGAGGCGGTTATCCAGTCTAGTAAATTAGGTATTGTGTGTACTTCCAAAAATAGTACATGCACAATAGTACATGCACAATACAACATTGAAAATGGATGAGGTGGTTATCCAGTCTAGTAAATTAGGTATTGTTTGTGCTTCCAAAATTAGTACCAGCGATAAACCACTCAACAGTACAACAGTGAATGTGAAGGCTTGGTTATCCTCTCTAATATTAAAACGAGGCAATGTTTGTGCGTACAGATACAGAATAAGTGATAGACCATTGAAAGTGAAGAGTCTACTTATCCATCTCTAGTAAAGTAAGGTATTAATGTTTGTGCATCCACAAACAGTACCAGAAAAAAAAAACAGCATTTTGAAAGAGTGGACTCAAACGTCCAGGTAAGATAATTTGGTAATGTCGCTGAATGTTTAAAAAGGTATCAACAGTACGCTACTGAAAATTGCTTCTTCCACAGTCTATTTTGATCCCACCGAGCTTGTCCATACTGCTAGCACTCTAACCTTCTAGTTTGTTACCTTTCTCTCTTTGCTTAGGTCGATGGTAACTACACATTACCAGAGAACATCGCCGATAACGGTGGCTTGGTTATAGCGTACAAGGCCTACCAGTCGTGGAAGTCGGCTCACCCTGCCGACGACCATCCATTGCCCGGTCTCAATTTAAACCCAGACCAGCTCTATTTCCTTGGCTTTGCCCAGATTTGGTGTTCGTTTCAGACACCCGAGCACGCCCATCTGTCAGTTTTATCTGACCAGCATGCCCCTGATAAGTACCGGTGAGTCAGACAAGATAAGCTAAATCTGTAAATCTTCGTGATTTTTTCCGCTTATTTAGTTTCTCTTTCGTTACTGTATCGAGGATGACAAGTAGGTTTGAATTCCAATAAAGGTAGTAGTATTCCCTCTGTTTAGAAAGTTTCCTTGGGGGGGTTTCTATTTATGATATCCACATCTCAACTTTATAATTCATCATTGATTGAATCTGTTGTCATGTAGGGTATGCTTTCCATACAAAAACACTGATGATCACATTAATTACCTTTTTTTTAACCTTTCCATTAGTCAATTAGTATCAAGTAATTAGCAACTTCAAATTGCATAGCAGTAATAGTAAATGACGTGACCTTTTAGATAGGTTGTGATTCTGCTATAGGTCAGAAGAGTATTAAGCTACCTCACAGAGGTTCATCATAAAAATAACTTAATGTCATTAAAGAGAAACATAAATGTAGTATAAACCGCTAAAACAGACAAACATTTTACTTCATTTGTTTAGTATTAAAAAAGGAAAAGGGCAAAACAATAACCTTTTTCTTGCACTAAATGGACAGTCTCTCTTGTACGTACATTCATCTACAATATGTTACCCGGCGATATTTAGTGTTATTCTTGTGTCTACGTTTGTATAATTCTTGTGCGCATTGTATGATTAGTCACTGTACCTATCAATCAATACATTGCCAAATTTCTTCATCTATCTATCAACTGAACTTCATATCATATCAACATTTCTTCTTCTTCAGGGTGGTTGGATCCATCTCCAACTCTGTGGAGTTTGCAGAGGCGTTTAGTTGTCCTACTGGGTCGGCCATGAACCCCAGACACAAATGTAAAATTTGGTGAAGGAAATCTCAGAAAACCAACTGAATATCAGATTTGAAAGTATTTATCAAGAGTTGTGCTGATTTGCAGAGAAGTTAATATTAGCCTAAATGCTACTATGGAGGTTGTATGAAAATTTAGGAGTATCAAAGGATTTACATATTTGATGACTGCAGAAGAGATGGAAGTTTCAATTTTTGCTGTAAATTATGAAAAATGTTATAATTTGATTTTTATATCAGATAAAGAGATTGATTTAGTTTGCTTTTCTTCTTCTACAACTAACAACATGCCTCAGTATAGGACTTTGACACATGGTTTATTTAGTATACAATCTGATTTTTATGTTTTATTCGGTGTTGTATACGGATCATTCCTTCGATTTATATTTTGACTGACCTAAATTTATGAATTTCAAACAAAGTGTTTTAATTGTTTTATGATTTATATTGTCTTGTTTGCGATAGTTGCATAAGTAAGACAACTTGGTCTGTTATAACAATAATTGTTTTTGTTTTGTTAATGACCTTATTGTTATTAATTATATTCAGCATAGTACCTTTGATGATGTTTTCTGTACTTAGCTTTAATAATATTAGTTTTTATTAAGAAGGAAAGTCTGCATACAGATTAAAAATTCATTATTTGCATAATACAATAGTAGTGAAATCAGTGGCATAGTACCTTAAGTTTATTTGTAAATTTTATTACAAATAATGAATATGAATAATGAAAATGATTTTCCAGGAGTAAATAAACACTGATTTAGTAAAGTAACTGGCAAAAGTACATTTTAGAATATAATGAAATTATTAATTACTTGCTTATTAATATTCATAATCAACTCATTAGTAACCATGACTACGATAGCATCTAAGATGGTGGCTTTGTAGTTTGATCAAAATTTCTCTCTTGTTTTGAGAGTACTTAGTAGGTTTAGTGAAAATCTGGAAATGCTTTTAAAGAGTCATAAAGCCAAATATCAAGTTTAAAGGTGAAGCAAACCAGACTATTTTATTGTGTGATAAAATATACATGACAAACAACTCTTGCAAAAAGCTAAGAAAAAGTAGGCTCCATTTGAGATATCATAGTCCAGGGATGCCATTTTTTATATGTGTATTAGTGTATATGTCATAATCCCTCTAGCATTGTTTAACAGTTCATATTTCTTGGTTACAGTAGCCAATGCTGTCCACGAAGCGTGTGTCAGTATGAGGAAAGGATACCGAATTCATAAATCAGTATTATAACTTTAAACTGAACAAAAACATTAAAACAATGAAGATGTCATTAATAGACTTGTTCAGGTGCTTAGACTTGGACATACATAGTATGAAGAACTAAATCGCCTGAACATGTTCCAAAAGGAATTCTAAGTTTTTTTTTTGTCAGTTTAGGGGTGAGTACTGATCCTAATTGCAGTCTTCCCCTTTAACATAGAAAACTCTAGAAAAGAGTTAGGAATTATATCATAAAGGTAACCAAATTAAATTCAGTAGAGGGAAACTGAAAGACAGAGAGAGATGCAAGGTGGCGGGTTAGTGATCATATTCTTGAGATTTTAGTTTTAACTTGCTGTATGTATTTATGTGAAAGATGGTGAGGGAGTGTTCATCTACGGTATTCAGGTACAAAATAACAGTAAGGCTCTCTGTATTTATAAGTAAGTCATGAAAGCAGTGAGAATCTGTTTAATATGTTAAATAATCACTAAGACGTCATAGATTATGTATTTAAATTTATATCGTATTTGAGAGATTAATTCCCTCGATTTGAAAAGTACAAAGAACCATATTGCCAATATAGGTGAGGTTGTGTGAAAAATAGTTTACAAGCTTTTAAAATGCGCCTTTAAGATGCTGATCTAAAATTTACTAACATGGCTTGGTATACTGTAATTGTTACTGCTGATAATGTTACTAAATTATGTACATATGTTGGCCTCCATTTCTCCTGTCTTGAATTCTACAAACTGAAATTAAAACAAATTGTTTGATAATGATCTAATATAGACATTGTGCAGGGCACATGCCTGTACCATATCCATATACCTTAGTGCAAGTGTTTTAAAAAAAAATAAATATTGGGTTCCCAAAAGAGATACTGCTTTCCCCTCCCTCCCTTTCCCCAACCCAGGGGTAGGCAGCTTCCAAAAAGTGGGGCGGGGGGCACAACATCAGAGGGGCACTTTCTCATTCCACAACCACCACTCGTTATGCTATGAACTGATACACACCAGTCATATCACTTAAATATATATGATGTGTTAGTATGCTATCAATAATACTATTATGGTGCATGTGAATAATTAAAATAAAATATTAAAATTAAAAAAGCTATAAGATATCCAAGTTCTTCATCGGCACATTTTATTTGCCAGTAGGGCACTTTTGCTATTTTGGAAAAAAGGGGGGCATGTCCCCCCCCCCCAGTTCCTACCCCTGCGGCCTGACCCATTCCATCATGTTGTAATGTGACTGGAAGGTGACTGGACTTGCCTTTAAGAAATTTAATTTGTTATTGTGTTAAGTACAAGAGGTCAACTCTTATATCACTCCTTAGGAGTGTTATACCTCAAATTCAAAAGATAACTTTACTAATGATTTGTTACAAAGTACTTCATGAACTTTATTAAAGAAGATATATGCCTTAGATATGCCGATGTTGTGTTGTTTACCCTGTCTTTGTGTTGTAAGGAATGGTTTACAGACCAGGCTACAAGTAGTATCATCAACTGAATGCAGATCTCCAGTGGTACAGCTGCTAAAACTTTTGGAGAGCAAAACAAAGTGATTTTCAAGTATAGGAGAGAGCAGCCCCTTCTCTCTCCTCTCCCATTAAGTCAAACTTCTCAAAAATGCACTTAGTTCTTTTTTTTGGGGGGGGGGGGGGGGTGGGGGTGGCAGTTGGGAGACAGATTGAATGATATCTTTATAACATCAGTTGGAGAAGTATGTTTAAACCTGAGAAATAAATTATTGCTGAATTTCAAGGTAATTACTAAATAATGCGTTTTTCCCTATGGCAATTTCTACACCCCCCCCCTCCCCCAACACACACATCTTTGCCCACAAGTGTACTATGGTGCTATCAAATTATCCCACCTTTTCGTCGATAGTGGAATTATTTAAAACTTGGACACAAAATGCCTGTGTTACCGTTCATGAGAAGAAAAAAAACAAACTTATGGGATATTCCGGCACAAATGAACAGAATTTTAAATTTTGGCGCTATTGGCCTTCCTTACGAACATTTCCCAGCTATGAAAGAGTCGAAATCTACATGTAATGTCATTTTGAGAGTATAAATCGGCCTGGTAATCATGAATTGGCTTTCAGACGAAGACGTTAGGTCGTATGGGGAATTCAGAAAACTTACTGAGGAGGTAAGCTCAAGAAATTATCAACGAGAGACGTCGTTACTATTTGTTGAACGTTCTTGATATATCCACCTTGGCTCCAGTGTTGGTACCATTTTCACGATTTTTCATTGGCGCTAAGTTTGGTGTTACTAGGCAATACTGTTGTTTCTGATAGTTTCATACATGGTCAGGGAGGAGCTATACGCTGGGCGACAGCAGTTCTGAATGCAGCCCAGCTTAAACAGCATTACCGCCCGGCACTATTTTTGATGATTAGTTTAACAAATTTTACCATTACCAAAATATGGGTGAATACACACAGAAGTTACAGTAGCTCCAGAATATTACTGTAGAAAGATGTTACTTCATTTGCAAAAATTCCCACACACACACAAAAAAAATGAGACCTCCCCCAGGACATATTTACCACACAAATCTGCCAGGCACTCAAATATCCCTGAGCACATCCCTTGCATGGTGTCATATTGCAATGTGCAATACCTTCGAATGACTTCAGCTCATCTATGTCAAGCTAACAGTAACAATTAATGTTCACACATAAAACTAATTGAGTACACCCAAAGTTAGCCAATTTTTATAAATTCAACATAACCACCGAGGTAAGGCCCATGTTCACTTTTGCAGTTTACTCCTAAACCTTACATCACCACACATTGAGAAAACATGCATAGCCGTGTGTAAAATTCAGGAGGTGTAGAAGTACCTAGTGGGAAAGGTACAGATGTTGTTACATACTGAATCTTACAAATTCCTCCCATATGCAAATCTGTGAGGTGTTTAGGGTTTTGGAGGACTTGGGTTAACCATTAGAATATGGGGATGAAGCAATGTGTGCAGTATTAACAAAGTAAGTCCTTCCCCTAAAAAAGATCAGTTTCTTTTCATCACCTGGCTATTCAGGAATTTTCTCTTTTTTTTCAGACATCAAAATCTGATCCAGAAACTGAGCCTTTCAGATCAAAGTACAAAGCCAGGGAATTGCTGCAAGGCTTGAAGAATAAAATTGAGCATTCGATAGAAGATCATTCATGTGAAGGTAAGTGTAAATACTATACACTGCTTGAACAACATGCCTAAATAGTCAACAATGTTTGGCAACATTATGTACTATTTTGGCATTGTTTTCTACTAATGGTGGTTGATGAAGTACTTTCCAGGATCTCCATATTGCACAATATACTTTTGGAAATGAAACTAAAAAATAAACTAAAATTAAGACCAAAGGAAGACCTTTAGTGTTTCATAGGCCAGCAATGTGAACTGTTACGTGATTCAATCTTTAATCTACCATCATTGCATAGTCGATCAGGTTATTGCATGCACCCTGGCAGAGGAGCTCTAGTGTGTAATTCAAGAACGTCACAATATACTTACCTAACGTTAACCACTGTGTCTGTGTTATCTATCGGCCCACGAAACATGAACAAAAGTTCAGTATGAGCAGAGGTTTACTGATTAGCTTCTTTTGGCATGCAAACGAAGAGCATACTTCAAGTAGAAAACAAAGCATGATGAAAAAGACTTTGAAAGTTGTAAGGCATCATGACCCCTCCATTGAATTGATTGAAACTGTACTGAGTTGCTTTAAAAGTTGGTAATTATGAATTGAAATAACTTTTAATAAATGTTCCTTAAACTTTTTAATTATTAAGTAACTCTGTGTAATCTACCGTCCAGTTGTATTGAATTTTCAGTGGGCTGGGTATTATATATACTTAAAAGTGGCAAAATGTTCATACGGGAAGTTGCAAATTTTCTCCAGTAGCTACAGTAGACTATTGCTGATGATATGATGTTCTTCACTACAGACGATCACTCTTCTGCCAAACCCCAGATTGAAATGTAATAAGATAAAGTAGACATTAAAGTAGAACTCTTGTGTAAAACTGCCAGGATACCTCTCATCGGTCCCTTTGATTTATACGATTTATGTTTTATGACTTTTAACAGATCTTATACTGCTATCCTGCTGCTTACAGTATCATCTGGGACTCAATTATATAGAGACTGAAGAAACATCCAGTGGAGAGGAACACCTTGTAAGATGTAACCAAAAACTCATTGATCACCGGTCCAACCATAGATGCGCAGCAGTAGCTATTGCTACCCTTAACCAGGTACACTATCATACAGCCTATACATATCCCAGACTTTTGTTTCTTTCATATCAGGATCACATCATTTGACCTTCAAATCAATCATGATTGAATCTAAAATCAAAGAAAACGTTCCAAAGTAGATAAGAACTCTTTCTATGTATCCTATTTTTTTATTTTTCTTTAATAGCAAGACTTTAAACACTTTCTGAGAAAATCAAAATACTAATACTGTATGTATAAAAGCATGCATATATACAATGCACTTTGGTTACAACAACCTCCCTTACAATCAATTTCCCTACATTCAATTGTAGTTTCATGTGATACTATGGGGAGTAATATATGTTATCCCCTTGTATCAGTGATCCTCTGTTAGCCTATCGGCAGTTATATCTGTACAAGTAATAACAGGAAGCTTGTTGACAGGATGGTACTGTATATGGTTATCAATGAGCTCTCTGAGATGCTTTTGTAATTATTCTCAAGTCACTCAGCAATGTCTCATGTAAGGTGTCCTTTGTATTTGTATGTGAGTGAAAAGTTAGGAATGAGTTAAGTTCAAATTTGACCTTTAATGCCCATTTATTTTATGGTCAATTGATTTATACCATTACACAACTTCCAGCTAGATGCCAGAGAATGATATAAAAATTATTTCCCTTTCTTTTCAGCTTGGTATTTTATGGTGTCAAAGGTCAGAAACACAAAAGTCTTTGGAGTTCTTAAAGGTTGGTCGACATTTGCATTTGTTCCCTTGGTATGAACTTGAAAATGTCTTACTAAAAACTGACCACTTATTATCATGATGGTTTATTGATTATGATATGTGGCCAGGGTGAAGAGAAAATGGCACTAAGTTAGGACTCTATGGTAAATTGCATTTCTCACTACTGTAATATAAAAGATAACATAACTATTATCTCCCTTTCCAGTATTTGTTAGTATTCGATATTATACATAGTTGTCTGATGGTATGCTTTACAGAAGCACTATTTATCACTTCTTGTATTGTAACCCTGAATGTGGAATTAACAGATTTATTGGCTTTACTTGGACATTTGGCTTATCCTAGCTAAGTCTTCTGTCAAACTCAGAGTGCTATAGTATGCCTTAGATGTTATGGTTTGATAATTCCATTGCATAGGTCAATGCCCTCTAGTAAAAGTAAACTGATTTTTTTTTAGGATATGAAAGTTATTTTCTGAACTTATGCAACAGACTAATAACATTACCCATGTAACAGTTTATTTGCAACCCAGAGATTTTATGTCACACTCACAGACACAAGCAATTGCTTTGGACAAATTTGATAAACATTGATAATACAAACTGTAAGTATGTTTGGTTGATGAAGGAGCTACTTGTAAAATTTCATCCATCTTGAGGTTGTCACTTTCTTGTTTGGCTAAGTGCTTTCTCTATAGAAGGAGAAACAGAATTTAGTAATAATGGGTGTTTGTCTATATATTCTGTTGCAGGAGGCAGAGAGCGTTTTCACAGACTTTATGAATAACGTAGATGCCGTGCCATGGGGAGTACATGAGTAAGTTAAAGGCATTGAAGACTCGCCCCAAACCGTGTGCCCCCATCTGCAGAAGTTAACTTTCCGTTTTTTTTGTGTCGCTACAAAATGCAGACAGTAAGGAAACATGATACCTTGTTATCTTTTATCTAGACCTGAGATTTCCATCGCTGCTATGTACAATGTGTTGTGGGTATTGACCAAAGCTGCATGTATTGACTCTGCACTAGTGTCTAATTACCGACGGTAGCAAGCTGTGTGTGTATTTTCTGGGATCGATGGTGGCGTCTAACACTTCTGTTACACCTCATTCGAAACTAGGTCAGATTACCGGCATGAGACGTTTCTTTATGCACAAGTCTTCAATGCCTTTAAGGGCAATTGGGAGGGTCATAATTATAATATTTCATAATTATAAATATCAGAGAATAACTGAGGAACACTTTTGCACATTTAGCATCAGGAAAACAAATTCTGGTATAGCATCACAAACTGTTATTCAAAATGACAATATGCTACTCATATGCACATTGTTTCTTGTGAAAATCCATGCAAACTAGTTCCTACATGTTGGGTACTTAATGTTTTGTCTCACCAATTGGCAACATTCTGCACAGATGACTTATGGTATGTTAAACGCACCCAATCATCCATACCCTAACTAGGAAATATCCATAGGAAATGCTCTTGTTTTGTGAAGCATATTTGCACAGGAATTGATTTCTTTTTGTTCATGGAAATGAAGCCTTACTGTATAATAATAAGGTGTTAAATTGTGTTGATCTATAAATATTCATCACATTTATCCAGCCAGTTGGGACAATTTCCTATTAATGCTAATACCCCTCTAAACTGTACTCCCATATCATGCTTCAAAGCACTGGTATTGACAGTACAAATAGTTCCTAACATTTATCTGATAGGAACATGATATTCATACTGTCGTACTGTCACTACGAGTGCTCTGAAGCAGGACATGACAGTACAGTATAGAACTAGTTGTCCCAACTGGGTGCTGCTCGAATCTCATCAGTGTTTTCTCCCATTCTATAGCAACTTTAAGTTTGAAATATTGAAAAGTAGAAATATGATTTAGAAAATGTCCTTATTTTATTAAGAGACAGTCAGGGGCAAAACAAATTTGAAATCAAAAGGATTGAGGAAGGGGAGAGGGGGAGTGGTACCAATCGTTTGGAGAGAGTATCATATGTTGACATGAGCTTTGACACTGTAAAACTAGCTGCCTGTATTGTAGCATTAATTCTCCTGGGCTGCACCCATGGGTCCCAAAATCCCAAATTTTCAATCAATTGATAAAAGAATATGTCAAAATGTTTCCTTCATAATTTGAATATCTAAGAAATTTATCGCTTTGTCTTTTCTGTTCTGTCAGGTTATTTCAAGATGAAAGTTCCCACAAGTCAGATCATGAACGGAAAGAGGCATTTCAGAATATTCACACCTTGACGCTGTATTACTTGGCTCAAGTCTACGGAATGTTAGATCAAAAAGTTAAAGTAAGGCTTTTCAGTGTAGTAGGTCTGTATGTTGATGTGTCCATTACAAATTTAATAATTCATGCAAAAATTTTTCTAGAAATATGTTTTTTTTTTTAAATAGTATAGCGAATAAAGACTGTGCTTCTTATTCATTCTGAAGAGCATGAGAGAATGGTAACTGCAGAGTTATTTTTAATTACCTTACAGATATCTACGTTAGCAGTTATATTAGACAGGTAGTCAAACTGCATGTTAAATCCATGCTTGTATTAGACAGGTAGTCAAACTGCATGTTAAATCC
>KN882694.1:176921-193977 GCA_000934455.1 Apostichopus parvimensis
GTAATACCCTTGTAGTTTTCTATACCACCATAACAAAAGAGGAGACGTAAACATAATTGACGAGAAAAGAATAAAAAATATCCGGATTCATAAGTATCATCAGCTTTACAAAAGTTGATAATCAAATTAATATATGTTGTAGCACTACTTTTCCTCAGACCCTCATGTGAGGATTGAAATGATCCACGGCCAAACAAGGATATATGACGTCATCATATACCCCTTCCCCAAAAATATTCACAAGAGATTTCAAATTAAGGCTTAACTTTACACATAAATCGAATGTGCGGCTGAGTCTATATCTGCATTTGGCCTCATAGAAAATTCTTCAAATTCATATATATTGTAGAATAACTCTTCATCTATGCCCTCATGTTAAGATTGGAGTGATCCGATGCCCACACAAGGATATATGATGTCATCATACACCCCTTCCTCAGAAATATTGGGGTTTCAAATTCGAATGTGCGGCTGAGTCTATATCTGCAATTGGCCTCATAGAAAATCCTTTAAATTCATATATATTGTAGAACTATTCTTCATCTATACCCTCATGTTAAGATTAGAGTGATCCGATGCCCACACAAGGATATATGACGTCATCAAATACCCCTTCCTCAGAAATATTCACAAGAGATTTCAAATTAAGGCTTAACTTTAAACATAATTTGAATGTGCGGCTGAGTCTATATCTGCAATTGGCCTCATAGAAAATCCCTCAAATTCATATATATTGTATAACTACTCTTCATCTATACCCTCATGTAACGATTAGAGTGATCCGATGCCCACACAAGGATATATGACGTCATCAAAAACCCCTTCCTCAGAAATATTTGGATTTCAAATTAAGGCTTAACTTTACACATAAATCGAATGTGCGGCTGAGTCTATATCTGCAATTGGCATCATAGAAAATCCTTCAAATTTATGTATATTGTAGAACTACTCTTCATATATATCCTCATGTAAAGATTAGAGTGATCCGATGCCCACACAAGGATATATGACGTCATCAAATACCCCTTCCTCAGAAATATTAATTTTTTTTTCAAATTCGAATGTGCGGCTGAGTCTATATCTGCAATTGGCCTCATAGAAAATCCTTCAAATTCATATATATTGTAGAACTACTCTCCATCTATACCCTCATGTAAAGATTAGAGTGATCCGATGCCCACACAAGGATATATGACGTCATCAAAAACCCCTTCCTCAAAACAATTTACGACCGATTTCAAAGTAAACATAATATTACACATAAATCGAATGATACCACTACCTATATCAAATTTACGCAAGTTTGCAACGAAGAAATTACTGTGGAATAAATGCACATTTTACATTATGAACTCTCAATATGGAGTGAACAAAACATACTGTGAGATGAAAAGTTCTTTTCAGTATCAGAGATGTTGTGGTAGCTTACCGCAAAATTCATAGATTGTCTCAACTCATATCTTTCTGTGATAAAACAATTATTCAAATATTACGTTAACAATATCGTTAATAACGTCCTCGGAGTTGTAGCAACTATCATGTAAATATCGTTGACAACGTGATTTTGTTCGACAAATCAGGTTGCTAACGATATTTACATGGCTGTTGCTACAAATCAGGACGTTAACGATTTTCCCTTTTCGCGTTACATAGTTAAACCAGTAGCGGAGCGTCCATACAGTCAGGGGGGGGCGGATGCCCCCCCCTGACGGACTCAAATGGACTGCTGGCGCCCTTTTCAGCTTTTTACCACTTTTTACTTATTTGCGATTATTGACTTTTTTTATTGCGCTCTCATCTACTTATTGACATTTGTCACATTTTGTTGGTGTAATTTTCTGACAAAATGCTCTAAAAGCTATTTATTCTTTGTTTATCTGCAAATTAACAAGGCCCGGAAAGGGTCATTTCCGGCGATCTAGGAAGTATCTTTACTCAAAAATTTTCTGTGGTGGCGCTCCGCTTAGATAGTGTCGAAAGCGCCCCTACAGAACATTCTCGCCCCCCTGACCAATACCCTAGCTCCGCCACTGAGTTAAACCATCATACTTTGCGTTCATTGAGCACTGAAGATGCAAGCATGTTTGCAGACAATGGGTAAGGGACTATTAACCAAACAAATCTCTGGAAATTTGAGAAAACATCATTGGCTGTATTTAGCATGAAAATCTCTGTAATAGATATGTTTTTAGCTCTGCACGGAAGCAAGTTGCGGTTGATTGTTATAATTTTTTGAAAAGAAAGAATGATGTTCGTTCACAATGTGTTACATCGACGGAACTTTAGATAGCAACGAAAGTGTAGACACCAACGTGAGTTTAGACATCAACGTGAGTTTAGACATCAACCGTAAGTTTAGATAGCAACGAAAGTTTTAGACATCAACGTGAGTTTAACCGTAAGTTTAGACATCAACGTGAGTTTAGACATTAACGCGCGTTTAGTCATCAACGTGACTTTAGACATCAACGTAAGTTTAGACATCAACGAACAACAGCAACATGGTAAAATAGCAGCAACAACTTTAGTTTAGACAGCAACAAACTTAGTTTAGACAACGAAATAAGTTTGCCCTTTTCGCGTTCCATAGATATCCATATCAAGTTTATTGTGGCCATATAAAGCCAGATATATCTTGATATAATCGGAAGTTGATGTGGGTGTTGAAAGTACATGCGCTTCATCACATCAACATAGGCTATGGTATCCCGTTACACACGTTCCGATTGTCAACTAACAAATAACCTACTGCACTAATCAACACCCTGATCACGGAGCGGCGTAAAACGTACACTGCACGCCGACTTACAGTTTGGTGTTTATTACTATTTCTGCCACTGCGCGTGGCGTATCGTCTAAAATAGATCGAAAACCCCGTACACTTTTTGGAAATAGTTTCGTACAACGGAAGTGCCGATAAATTAAAGACCGCCGTTAGAGCATTTTGTCAGAAAATTACACCAACAAAATGTGACAAATGTCAATAGGTAGATGAGAGCGCAATAAAAAAAGTCAATAATTGCAAATAAGTAAAAAGTGGTAAAAAGCTGAAAAGGGCGCCAGCAGTCCATTTGAGTCCGTCAGGGGGGGGGGGGGACATCCGCCCCCCCCCCTGACTGTATGGACGCTCCGCCACTGCTTTCTAGTGTACTGCAGTCATCGAAACCTCAATGCATTTTGCATTCTGGTTTACATTATTACATTATTAGGTCAATTCATAGGTCAATTTTGAGCAATTTTGAACAGCGCCGATAGCAAGTTTAGACAACGACGTAGTTTTAGACACCGAAAGTTAAGACATCAACGAGAGTTTGAGCAACAACGTGGTAAAACAGCAGCAACAACTTTTAGACAACAAACTTAGTTTAGACAACGAAATAAGTTTTCCCTTTTCGCGTTCCATAATGATACGATTTGACAAGCTAGTGTCCTATGGATCTTGTCTACTCGGCATTGGAGGTTGTGGGACCTTGGGCTAGTCTGGAACACTTGCACACTTTAGACTAGCTGAAACTTAGTTCATATATACCTATCCTCGCATTACATTTACAGTACACAACACATGCCTAGGTAGGGTCAGTTTTCATCCAAATTTAAAAGCCCTTGGTGACCATTGGCTATATGTAGTCATATTACCTTATTTATAATGTATACAAATCACAGGGCCTGACGTTTCGATCCCAGCAGGATTTTCATTAGAGACAAACTGCAGAGTCGGGTACTTTTATTACATTTCCTACACAGGCTTTTTCGTGGGTATCAGTCCGTTAACATATGTTCATTCATACTTAGTAAAGATTCCTAAATCCTATTGGTCCATTCAGGTCAGCTGACCGTGGTTAATCCTGTGAGTAACGCACGGTAAAATTACGGGGCATCACTTTAATAAATCTTTGGTTATATGTAACCAAAAATGTTTTGTTTTATGATTTTTCTCGCACACAAATGGTAGTGTATGAATGAACGGGGTTAATTAACCGTCTAGCGTGCGTTACTCACATGATTAATGCACTCCGGGTGTTAATGCTATCGCTGGATGCACTCGGGCTCCGCCCTCGTGCATCGCTTGCATTATCCCCCGATCGTGCATTAATCCTGTGAGTAACGCACGCTAGACCGTTGATTAACCCCTTATTTCTCTCCTTATTATCTTATTAAATCAGCCTGCCCAGTTGCTTGTCTCGCAAGACAGGAATTAAAGCCCATACTTTTTAGGAGGATCAGCTTTTAGTAAGGTTATCAACATTTTAATGCTACCTTGAGCAAAATTTCCCTATAAGTGCATAGGCCAATTATTTTTGAATGAAAACATAAAGTTGGGGAGAGGGGGGGGGGAGAGGGGGGTGGCTTATAATAAGGCAAAAATCCAAATGAAGTAAACAAGATATTTATTATGACATGTTTACTTTATATTCAACACTAATAAGTACTAAAGGCACAACTTCAGTTGCTGTGAAACTAGCATACAGTAATTCTAAATAGTCAGAAACTTTCCCAAGACCTTAAACCCTTAAAGGGTGTGAATACTCACGCAAAAAGAAACGTCTAATGCCGGTAATCTGACCTAGTTTCTAACTTGTAAACAATAGGTAATTAGACACTAGTGTACAGTCGTCAACATATTTTTTTAAACCTCAACATTAGCGTGCAGGGGATGGGCTTTCTCAAATTCAATACTGTAGGAAATATATTTCAAGATTTTAAAAGTACATGAAACCCCAAGAAATGTATCTGGCGTCTTGCCAACAACATTTATTAAATTCATCGCAGTTCATGGCTTACATGAATTCCAAGCCGTAAATTTCCAGATTTTACATGGAGCACCAAGTCAAGTAATTGGGGTCAGGTTGACAAACTTTATTAAACTTTAATTGCAGTTTATGATTGATAGGCTTACATGAATTCCATATATGAAGACCCAAAACGAGTAAGTGGTCTTGTTGACAACCCTTATTAATCCTTATTCCCAGTTTATGGGTGATGATAGGCTGACATGTACTCAAAAGGCAATATATTTCCAGATTTTTAACGTACATGAATTCCATAGGCAATTAATACGTTTCTTTATTATGTTTGCATCTATGGATGTGTGTATGTGATACCTGAGCTCCTTCCTCTCACAAAATCTCAAGAAGCATATGCGGTGAATTTAATTGATACACTAGCAAGCATGATACCCCCTGGCCCACTATTTTTTTAATCCTATGGGTACAGTGGACAATTAAATTTTTTGTTTGAATAATGTCTCATTAGCATCACATAGTTTGTAGTTGAGCGACTGCATCATTGATGCTTAACTTAATATTACATGTTCTAAGATGTAGTTTATGCTGTGGTACAGTTATCCTCATGTGCATGAGGGCGCCCTTCTTGAACATGAGGGCACCCTCCTGTATTTGAAAGTCTTTGATGACCCTGAATCCTCCCAGTGTCATTACTGACATTGGACTCAGATTACCGTGTAAGCATGCAAGATTATCAGTGACTAAAAAAAATTCGCATTAGTTTCTACTTGATTCTACCATAACCCCCCCCCCCCCCCCCCCGGGCCATGCACATCTCTGACACAGTCTGTGTTTATTGACATTCAAGTTTGCAATTACAGCTTTACACCAAGACAGCTTCACACCAATAGTTTCTTACATAACCATGCAGCCTTCATAAATTTGGTCACACATCACATACAAACTGTGCTTGATCAGGAAAGAGAGTGTGAGACCATCAACTGCCAATACGTCTAGGCAAAAGACAAATTCTCATTTTCAAGTTTCATTAATTTGCAAAGTTTGTCACTGTATTGAAAAGAAGAATGCACTCAAAGTTGGGGGAGGGAGGGGGGACGAAGTAAATACAAGGAAAATGTGATGTTGGTGCATGGAATAAATACAAATACAGTGCATAATACCAAAAAGGAGCCCCATTCCAGCTTAAAAAAAAACCGTTTTACCTTTTTAAATCTTATTCTTTTTTGTTGAGGTGATAGGTTATTTGAGGTCAGCTTATATCTTCTGGAAGAATTTGGGTGCTTAATTGGATCCATCTCATGTTTGGTGAAATGGTTCATCTTTGAAGTAACACCTTACAGTACATGAATTTTTGTGACACATACTGTTTTCTGGTTTTCTTTTCTAATGCCAATAAATAATTTTACCCCACAATAATTAATACAGTAGATGCATGGTGGGCTACCTTCCTTGCAAGCAAACACTTTGCTGTTTAATCAAGTATGGAGTCTCACAACCGTGACCATTAGAAACATATTTTCATTGATGATAGTATCATACTATCTATATTGGGCTATGCATGTGGGACAAAAGTACTCTGGCATCGGTTTTTTCTTCATTCCCACACAAAGGATATGACGTCCACCATCTTCCAAATCACATGCTACCCACATTGCAGGTATTTCAGGCTGAAGACATCCAGGCATGCATATCACACTTCTCTCCTCTGCCCTGGTGGTACGTTTCACTGCATTCTTCTTAAGTATGGTGACGACACACTTCCTCATCAGCAGTACATGCTCATGTGTGAGGCTTGCTAAAAGGATGTCTCGTGACAAAGCTACAGCATTCTGTAAGAATATCACAAAACATGGCACAATGGTAATATAGCATATTTGTAATTTTCTATCTCTTCAAAGTTAAATGAATAATTCTATCACGATAAGATATACTTTAATTCCTTAAAAGTATACTGTATTGGCCCCAAATATGCCAGATCTTCATATATGGTCACAATTCTTAAACTGCTTTTATTACCATACTGGAGGAAATGTACTTCACTGGGACATTCAGTAATCTTGTGTGTTCATGCTTCATGTCTGAGAACAAGTTGGAGAGTAAAGACCTCCAGGAAATTACTTTTTAAAAACTTCTAGCAGTTATATAGCATGCTATAATTTGGGGCCGATACAGACGGACTACCTTTAAGTGCCATTTATGATTTTTTTTTCTTTCTTTTGTTTTAATGAGTTCTTAAATTGGAAGAACCTCCATTGGATATACTCACCAGTAATATAAAAGATCCACATGACTTCCCATCTTTCTGTCGGGCTGACATCAAATATCCAAACTTCCATTCTCTATCCAGCTCTCCAACTAGCCTCGAGTGATTATGCATGAACTTCCTGAAAGGTTGTAATTGCAGATATTTAACAATTTTGAAGTCTCAAATATGCTGCCTTTTGTTTGGAGGAAACAGTACTACAGTCTCTCTTGTTTTAAGTATATTTAGTTTGAAATTTACAACTATAAACATTTTACACAAACCAGCTCAATACTTACTTCCATTGATTCAAGAATTGACACAGACATTTGTCGAACATTGGCCGCCAAGAGAATCCAATGGTTGTTAGTGATGTTAATGGGCATGAAAATCCATTTAAACATGACCAGATTTATCTAATTGAAAGTTGAAAGAAATGGACAAAAAGCAGTAATAGGTACCTTACCTAGTTTTACTTTGTATAAATTTCTGAAAAAGTGTCATCAAGTTTTAGCAGGTTGGAATTGAATCATATATCAGTTATTGTTATAAGGGGATACTTCATAGAGAGGAAGCATAATAAGAAAGTATTGTGTTTAAATAGTTTGCATGCATTGCAACCAATAGAGAAACACTGCTTTAGGAGAGCATTGCAAGGTATAACATAGCAGAGCTTATTCCCTTTCAACAAATACAACATGTTCATTATTTAATTTACTGTTCGAAAATTGAAAAGCAGGGAAAGGGGTAAAGAATGCGAAAAAGATCACCTCTCGCATCATCTCGCGTCATCTCGCATGTGTTCAATCTCCCAGCATCCCATAAAAACTGCCAGATACGATAGGATGATGAAGACGTGGTTGGCGTCACTTTTATTGCATTGTGAACGGAGTACAGAGAGGTGTCCATTCATTGCCTGCAAAATACAAATATGTTCATTTATAAAAGATTAGATGAAATACAGGCTAACTGGAAGAAAGTTCTTAAAGTGAGTCAAGCCCGTCAGATTTGGATCAGGGTCACTTTCAGTATAATAGCTCAGTGTCTTAAAGCATAAATCAGGGTTCAGGGCCAGAATATTACTTTATTTCACCAAAAAGAGATGTTGCCATTTGTTGCCCTTGTTTTACTCTATGTACAGTATGTATCTGTCACAACACAAACCATTCTGAAAGAGAGTTGTTTGCTAGGTTCCTCAATCACAGGGTGACCAGCCTATATTAGGCCCACATGGGCCAGTCCATGCATAACAGGCAACATTTTGGTAAAAAGTAGGAAAGCTAATTATGGCCACAGTGTCAGCTGTAAGTGTTGGAATATTTTGGACCATGGAATCACACATTCATTCTAACTACTGAGCATCATTAAAGGGATGTTCCAGCAAGAAAGTTCCACTAGAATCCTGTGTTGATTTTTAGTGCAAGGAAAGCCAATAATCGTGCAATGAGTGTGTATTGAAATGCATAATTGACTTGCCTTGAAGAGTGGAGACTCGATCTGCATAGATTTGATCAAGTGAAACAAATTTATTGCCTAATTCATTTTTTTCTTTGTTCTTTTATGAGCGTCAACGGTCAATGTTTTTTGTTAAGACTTGTGCCCTGAGTTGGTGTAAGGCAGGTATCAGCCTTGTATTAGGATAGCTATAATTTTTTTTTTCGGTTGAGTTAAGTGAACATCTAGCATGTATATGCAAAATTGTACTGATTTATTGTTGAAATATCTGAAAGCAAAATAGAGGAGAGTGGGTTTATGGGATTGGGATGTTCTCCAACATGGGCTAAAGGTAAACTATAAATATGCTGTACATGTGATAAGGAATTGATACTGTACCTTTTCATTGAGCCAGTTTGGGTAGATAAGGCTTTTGAAATCCTGGTATTCCAACACCTCACAACACACATGGTAACGTCACTCCTTGTGAATACTTTGTAGGTTGGTCCTCTCAGATATGTCTAATTCTTGCAAGAGTTGGTCTGTCTCTGAGGATTGAAATGTGTGGGTTAAAGGTGCAGCAATGTCCAGTGCAATACTTTATTGTTTCATACGTAACTGTCATCTTCCTGCTAGCTTAGCCTGACAGGCTCAGACATTGCACATGAGATGAAACAAGCATCCATATCACTTAAAGGCATTGAAGACTTGCCCCCCCCCCCCCCCCCATCTGAAAAAGTTAACTTTCTGTCGCTTGCAAGTGACGTTTTGTTCGTGTCGCTACAAAATGCAGACAGCAATGAAACGTGATACCTTAATTGTTATCTTTAGCTGGACCTGAGATGTCCATCGCTGTATCGTTTGTATACTATGCTGTGGGTATTGACCGCAGCTGTATGTACTGACTGTACACTAGTGTCTAATTACAGACGGTAGCAAGCTGTGTGTGTATTTTCTGGGAGCGATGGTGGTGTTTAACACTTTTGTTACACCTCATTCGAAACTAGGTCAAATTACCGGCATTAGACGTTTCTTTTTGCGCGAGTCTTCACACCCTTTAACTAACATATTTCATGGATGCATGGACCACTGGATTTGACACCACTTTCTTACCCTTTGAAATATACCCTCTTCTTGGTAGAAAGAGGTTAGTACTTATGTCTATTAGAAATCATGATTGAAGATACAGGTGGGTTATATGTTACACATTATAAATACAAAACAAGTATTTTGCTTTGATACTTAAAATTATTTATCATTTAAGGATTTTCTCACCACTGGATTTGTCACCACTGCCTGTCTCTTCATAATGTACTCTTCTCTGGGGGGGTCTGTTGGTAGAAAGAGGAAAATATTTCTGTCTATTAGATCATGTTTTCATATAGAGACAGGTGAAATATTACACATTTTAAACACAAAGCAGCACATATTGCTGGGATATTGGAAAATTATTGGTTTCAATGATAATCGGAACCTTTGTAGTCATGATGGTGAGTGTAAATTATTCCTAGTAGTGAATCAAATGGTGGTCAAAGTTTACCATGGGCATGGGTCAAGTAAAGGTAACGAAATATGCCTTTGTATTTATCCCTCCGTGGAAAGGCATAAACCAATAACATTGCAAAACCATGCACTTCACAACTCTATTGGTCTGCAATTCTTAAGGGGGAAAATGATATCTGAGGCTTGCTTTCGTATTGCCAAGGAATCTCAAAGCAATTATACCTTTTGTATAAATTATTAGGGCACAAGGAATCTATGTGATTGCTATGGTGTGTACGTATGCGTGCATACTTTGTATTTGAATAGCCCTTAGTGAGCAGAATATTTTCCCTGAAAACTTTGTAAGTCCAATATCTCAAGAAGAGAGTCGTTTGATGTTCAGTTGTGGTTTGTAGGTTATAACCATGAGAAGATCATTTCCATAGATTTTCATGGGGGGGGGGGGGGTCTAAGGTCATTTCAGGTGAACTGAGCTCAAAGTCTGAAAATTGTGTAAATGCTATGTGTGAAAAAGGGGAAGTTGCTTTAACATCAAAGTTGGTATGTGGATAGCCCTTGGTGAGCAGATGATGCCTATTTTTTCTTGGAGGTCACAGGTTATTTGATGTCAACTGAGGAGAAAGCATCTGTAAATATGATATCTCAAGAAGGGAAAGTTGTTTGAAGTTTAGAATTGGTATGTAGGTAGCCCTTGGTAAGTAGATGACTCCCACTGTTTATCATGGCAAACAAGTCACTTGAGGTCTTCTGAATACAAAGTAAGAAAACTGTTTAAACAGGTTATATCAATTAGTAACAGTTGCTACAACTTCATCCGTGGTGTGCAGGTCAAAGTCATGTCAGGTAACTTTTTTAAGCAAATGGTCTGAAGAATGTAAGTATCAGCACTGAAGAAGTGAAAGTCAATTGGTTTGAAATTCAGCCATCCATGTGTAGGTACTCATCAATAGTTACTGTCGAACCATTGTATGACATTGGACATTTCTGGTGAGTAACACAGAATAATGTTGGTATATCTTGTATGCAAAGTTGCATCTCACTGTGGCAAGGAATCACCAATTACTCATTTGACTTTCTGGTTGGTAAATGATGACAGAAAATTGATTTTAACAATAATTGTCTGCCGTCCATGGTCATATCAGGTGATGCTACCTTAGGTAAAAGCTACCACCATACCTATTTCTAAAGTTCTAAATTATACCTGTTCTGTTTGTCATCTTTGACTGTTTTGCCTTTTTCATCCTTTTCCTTCCTTTGAGGCAGTAGACAAAGGCTGGATATCTTACCAGACTGGTGGAGAGGCAAATGGCTTTCTTTGTATGTGTATGGTCTGTTCCAGGTCAGCACATGCTAACGTAACATGAAAGATGACATTTGACATGACATTGACATCAGGAGGAGAGAAAAGAGAGATCCTGCAGAACCTTCATTTTTTCTCAGAGGCACTTCTGAAAAGCATGAACATACTGATTGCAGGTACTGGCTTCTTCACAACTGATGTATGGATAATCTTCCTGTAGGACATGTGGGCTTCCAGTATCAATTTCTTCATTGTCTGTTGGACAAGATGTCAACTGAGCTTCCTTTGAAAGGCAATTCAAGTCCAGGTTAAAATATGAACTGTTTGTGTACAGTGGACTCAGGCTGTTCCAGAGATGTTTACAAAGCATGAAGGTCTCCATAAATGAGGCATGTTGACATTTAGGGAATGATTTTGAGTCCCCAAGAAACACTTGGTACCATTCTGAGGAATTTTCACTTTTAACCTGAGAAAGATTGTCTCTCTCTCTGCTTGGTTGGCCATAATTGTGATCTGCTCAAGATCTGTTGAAAGTAAAAAGAGTCAGTTTTGTGGGGGTAGGCACTTTACACTATCTAACATAATGTAGGGGCAAGCATAAATATTTGATAGGGAATGCCTGAGATATACATGAGCTTATGGTATGTTCCTCAGATGAAACACATTTGCACCTTTTTAGGTGAGTGTGCTTTTTAGGTAGCAAGTTGATGAAAAATGGTAGTTGCAACAACAAAGGGTTCTCATGTTATTTATGAGGCACCAAAACACACTGTGTGGTAATATTGGTGCTCAACGTTTATTGCAGAATGTATTTCCTTGATGATGTTGTTGATTACTTGCTGCGAGCAGGCAATGATTAAATGTAGCTCTTGTTTGATTTCAATCAAACTTGGTATGATGAGACAATACAACTGTTTGGTTTAATTTGATGTCAAGAATGTCCAATTGCAGGTCAGCATGCATGCTGTGAAATATTTTATCTGATTTATGACTTATCTGAATCTGGTGAGAATGTCTAGCTGATCGACTGTAGGCCTACTCTTAGTCTAGTCTCAATCAGTATGCAAAATGTGCACTACACCTTGTGCACTCTGGTGCTTATATTCAATTGTGCGTTCTGCTAATTTTCAAATAGCTATAGTTGACATATATTTTGTATTATTAGTTTGTATACTGCAACAGCCATGACACAGCATTGCCCGTAGCCGTCATTTAAAAAAAGGGAGGTAGCCATTCTTTTGGATGGGTATCTAAATTGTGTGAAAGATAAGGTATCATGTTATGAATAATCTCTTCAAACCTTGCAGTCTGTGGGGAAGCTTGGGTGCAGAAGTTATCCCTGGTAATTTATAATGCCAATTAAAATGTGTATGTTTAAAATTTGGCCAAGATTAGACAGATACACATACAAACACAACAAAATCTATAGTTTCACAGTGTGTTGTTTTAAACTACTTACCCTTCTGTTTATAAAACTGCACAAGTTTGTGTTCTGGACCCTACAAAATTGTGAAGAACCAGGTTGATATTTTTGCACTTCCAAAATTTTTCCCCTCCTCCTACCAAATATAACAACTGACAACCCGATCCCCAACACCACCGCAGAACACGGGGAAATTGATGCCTCTCCTAGTCCTACTGTACTTTGATTCCTGGCTAACCAGTTACACACCAATGTAACACCAACCTGAATCTATCCCAGGATTCATCCCAGGATTCAGATTCATCCCAGGATTCATCACAGGATTCATCCCAGGATTCAGATTCATCCCAGGATTCAGATTCATCCCAGGATTCATCACAGGATTCATCACAGGATTCATCCCAGGATTCATCACAGGATTCATCCAGGGTTTAATAAATTGGTAAAATACAAGCCTTAACAGAGAATGAAAGAAATTCATTCCCAAATTTTCGCAATTTCAGAGTAATCCCCTTTTCTGCAATTATTTTGTGCTTCAAAATGGCTATGAAAGACAAGCACTGTCAGAAAATGATAAACCCCTTTCACGCACTTCCATGTACCTAATACTATACAGTGCACACAATCGGAAATAACCTTCTTTACGCCTCTGAGTATATAGATGTAATTATAATGCACAAACTGTAAGTTCTCGAAGTCGACGTACACCCCATTTAATCATAATGAATATACGAGCCTGTCAACCGCAACAGGGGGCTTTGAGCAGCCACAGGAGCCCAAATATAAATAAATATACATATTTATCTATATATGATATATGACAAAAAATGCTTTGTCTTTCCCTCCTGATATATAACTAACATGCATATATAAAAAATTTAAAATGCAGACTGTGTCTATATAATTCATACCTAAATTGAAATTCAATACCAATTGATCACAAATGACGGACTTGACCATACGTTTGATACCCAATGTTGTAATCACTTCAGTCAATTTTTTCACTTTGTATTTGCGTTTTTATTTTTGTGACACGAGTCAGTGTGTATCAGACTTATATTCACTATTAGTTTCTTGAGCTGTAAAAAAATGTCGACTCGCGACGGACTTCGGTTACAATATTTGCAAATACTGTACTCCAGTTAGTATACAAGACTGGTGCATCTGAAAAAGTTTGAAATACGCTGGTTTGTTACAGTAAAATAGCATTAGGTTACTGCACTTCTATAGGCTAAACTTTTGATAATCGATAAAGCATGCACATCTTTCCTAATGAGTGAATCAACTTCGAAACAGTTCGGACTTCGACTGCTCACCATGTAGGCCTAAAATAGTCAAACCAGGGAGCTGCTAGAGTAGAAGCTCCCTGGTCAAACTAAAAGCCTACGCCTGATGCAAAACTCGACCGTAACCTGTACAGCCCACTAGTCGTGAACAGTTCTGAACGTATAAACAAACCACCAGGCGCGTACCAAGGGGGGGAGCGAAGGGGGCAGCCGCCCCCCTCCCCCTTGAGCATATTTTTTTTTTTTAATGTTTTTATGATATCGCTAGTATTTTCAAAAGAGAAAATGCTAAGATGCAACTTACAAGGCCTGGGAAGTGCCATTTCCAGCGATCTGGGAGGCATTTTCAGCCAAAATGTTCTTGTACACTTCGCGCCAACCATGGTGGCGCTACGCTTAGATAGTTTGCAATGCCGAATCTACAGTTTCGCCCCTCCTTTGGCAAATTCCTGGCTACGAGCCTGCAAACCACAGAGTTTTGTATCACACAACACACACGAAAACGCGGTGTAATAATTTACTGCATACTACTGCCACTGCCACAGACAAGAACTATGCAGGAATTTCGTCAGGGCCACCGCTCCAGTTACCCAAACCCGTGCTTACTAGCCGTAAATACGGGATTGCTAAGAAATTACGTGACAACAGCGACGAACCAGTAGAGGGTAGTATTGATATTATTTTTGAATCGGGTGGTGTGACGGGTGGTGTGAAGGACAGAATCTACGAGCGAGCCCACCTTTAAGCAAATGTATACTCTAAGCGGTTTATTATAAACGAAGAAAAGAACCAATCACAAAACAGCAATCGTTTTTTAATGAGCTAAACATATCTTATACCGGTTAATATTTTTTTTTAATGTATCTAATTTTAGAATTTAAAATTTATCGTAAATGTTGTGAATAAACCTTCGCAAATAGTCAAAATAGCCATCTTGATGAAGGTTTTACTTAGTAAGCTATTTTCGTGGCACATATTACTGTATGTTGTTACGAGACAATATAGGCTGGATCAAAGTATCATTATGATCCCCTTCTAGGGGAACCATCATAACCACTTGACGATGATCACACATCGCTTCTCGGCCTTTTGGCTAAGATCATGTGTAGCATCTGTTCCCTTTCAAGGGGAATGGTGATGCACACCTGACGATGATCACACATTCACAATCCCGATGCAAGGGGACTGGGGTTGAGAGCGGATCAGTCGTTCGGTAGTTTGGTTTTCGTGCCCATGTTCTTTCCTGGGCGACTTTTTTTTAAACAGTATCACACGGTCTCGATGCAAGGGGACCGGTGTTGAGAGCGGATCAGTCGTTCGGTTGTTTGGTTTTCGTGCCCAGGTTCTTTGCTGGGTGACTTTTCTTAAAAGTATCACACATGTCAGTCAGTCTTGATGTAAGATGACTGCAGGGTTAAGAGCAGATCAGTCGGTTCGAAGTTGGCTTTTATTGGCAAGGTTTTTTCCTGGGTGGCTTTTCTTACAAAAATAGCATTATGTTCCCCTTCTAGGGGAACCCTTCTAATGGAACCGTGAAACACACCTGACATCGATAACACAGTCACAGTCTTGATGCAAGGGAACTGGGGACGAGAGCGGATCAGTCGGTAATTTGTTGTTTGGTGGCGACAGATCGCTTTTCGGCCTTCTGGCTAAGATGTGTAGAATCTGTGTCTACGGGAATTTGCCCAATTTGCATAAATGTCACGTTAAACGTGTACCCTCGCATTAGTTGAAGTTTACTTGTTTCTTACGTTTTGTAGTAGTAAATATTTTTGTGTCTCATGATATCACGTAACAATTAATGACGTGTATACCCCGTTTCAAAGATGCGACGAACGTAGAATGAATTGTGATATGACGTAATGTTAGAAAAGAACCAATCACGAAATACCAATCGTTTTTTTAATGAGTTAAACATGTCTTATGACGGATAACTTGGTATTTCTAAATGTTTCCGATTTAAAATTTTAACATTTATCGTAAATGTCATAATAAACCATCTCAAATAGTTGAAACAAGCATTTTGAGGAAGAATTTTACTTATATTAAGCTACTTTTGTAGTAATATACTGTAACTGGTTACGTGACAATACAGGCTGGATTAAAGTACTGGGTGACTGTTCTTAGCAAGCATCATGGGTAGCATCATGTTCTCCCAGGCTGTTCTCTTTCGTGGTACACACCTGACGAGGATCACATAGTCACAGCCTTGACACAAGGGGACTAGGGTTGAGAGCGGATCAGTCGGTTCTTTGCTTGGTGCCCTTGTTCTTTTCCTGGTGAGTTTTCCTAAAAGTATTATTATGTTCCCCTTCTAGGTGGAATTGAGATACACACGTGACGATGATCACATAGTCACAGTCTTGACACAAGGGAACTGGGGTTGAGAGCGGATCAGTCGGTTCTTTGTTTGGTCCCCAGGTTCTTTCCTGTGTGACTTTTCTTAAAAATCGAAACTGGCGATCGCTTTTCGGCCTTCTGGCTAAGATAATGTGTAGAATCTGTGTCTACGGGAATCTGCCTAATTTGCATAAATGTAAAACGTGTACCCTCGCATTAGTTGAATTTTACTTGTTTCTCACGGTTTGTAGTTGTAAATTGTTTGTGTCTCATGATATCACATAACAATAAATGATGTGTATACCCCGTTTCAAAGATGTGACGATATAGAATGAATTGTGATATGACGTAATGTTAGAAAAGAACCAATCACGAAAGAGCAATCGTTTTTTAATGAGTTAAACATGTCTTATGACGGATAACTTGCTATTTCTAAATGTATGCTATTATAGCATTGTGCAACATTTATCCAAAATGTAGTATTAAACCTTCCCAAGTAGCTGAAATAACCATCTTTATGGCTGTTTAACTTATATTAAGCAATTTTTTTGGTACACATTACTGTTAGTTGATATAGGGAGGATAGAGACAGGATGACAGAACTGACAAGTCATGGTTCTCTCTTGTACAAGTCCTTTATGTTCTTGTATGAGAATAGGGTTTCTGTGTTGATCCAATGAGCACAAGTGCACAAGTGCACAAGTGCACAAGTGCACAAGTGCACAAGTGCACAAGTGCACAAGTGCACAAGTGCACAAGTGCACAAGTGCACAAGTGCAC
>KN882694.1:210415-228192 GCA_000934455.1 Apostichopus parvimensis
CCTGGATGAATCCTGGGATGAATCTGAATCCTGGGATGAATCCTATGATGAATCCTGGTATGAATCCTGTGATGAATCCTGGGATGAATCCTGTGATGAATCCTGGGATGAATCCTGTGATGAATCCTGGGATGAATCCTGTGATGAATCCTGGGATGAACCCTGTGATGAATCTGAACCCTGGGAGGAATCCTGTGATGAATCCTGTGATGAATCCTGGGGGGAATCCTGTGATGAATCATGGGATAGCTTCAGGTTGGTCAATCTCTTGCGCAATCTTTGGGTTGTGTACAGTATGTAGCACTGATCTGTACACTAACTATGCTGTGACAGTGTTACTGATAGGTGAATCAACATTGGATTCGTATCACACTATATAAACAACAAAATGGTGAAAGCTATCTTAGCGGAGGAATTCCTTCAAAACTATATTTCATCTGTCTGTGAAATATCGTTGCCGTGTGATTTGGGCCTGATCGCTGGTCATGTAAGCATGTTTTTGGGAGACATATGTTACTGAACACATTGCTACTAACACAGTAACAGTCATGCTTCATGAGCAACATAGGTCTAGGTTTATGTTAGGACTAGGCCCACACCAGTTTCGCGAAATGTTGTTCTTGCAGTTGTCCATGTAGCCCATGCAGTGAGCATGCAACACGGACAAGAGGGTAATTGTTTTGAAGAATTTCCAACTTCGTCACAATCAAAATGTACTTCCTTATTTGATGATGACCAGTGTTGTAATATCCATTGCTTTTGTAAAGTTTAGAAATGATAAATCAGTCTACTAGTCCTAGCAATCTCCATCATGTCACTGTCACTTGTCAGTAAGATAAGGTGACCACATTTGCCTGACTGGAATCAGGGATATTTATTGCGTGACTAATATGGGGGAGGGGTCTAAGGGGAGGGGATATTTTTGGAAAATTTTCAAGTGCCTAAGGTGCTTAGATGTAAAATGGTGATACTTAGAAGCACTTTTTAAATCAATTTTATTTTCAAAAATGTAGCTTTTTCTTAGATGAAATTTACTTACTTTACGAAAGAGTGCTAGGCTAGATCGATCTAGCATATTCCACTTTACACTGGCCCACCTGAAATACTGGTTGGTTCCGTTCTGCGACTGCACACTTGACTAAATTTTGTTTTTACAATTATTTTACGAATAATGTGGGATATTTTCGAAATTCCTAAACCTTTTGACGAATCGGGGACATTTTCGGGGACACTTGTTCATCGGGACAGCACACTGTAATCGGGGACTGTCCTCGAAAATCAGGGACGTCTGGTCACCTTACAGTAAGACAAAATCTTCAAAACAAACATAGGCCTAGGCTAAGGATGATTTCAATTATGAATTCTAACATACTGTACCTATCATGCAACCAAATTGTTAGCTGCATAGTCTTGTGTTGTTAAATGTAATTGCTGTAGTGATAGTGAAATAGCCACTGAGTACAGACTAGATAAAATAGTAAGACCAAGCGGTTGCAAGCACCCACTCAGATGCAGTCAATAAAATAATATATATTTCTTTACCATACAAAAATTTAGGGGAAAATTTTTGATTTGATGATCCTTTATCCCATCAATAATTCACAGAAGAGTTATGCTGACCAGATTTAATACATGTCACTTATTAATATGATATGTGGTTATAAAATTCATTTCTTGACATTTCTATTAATGTAACACTGGTTATCAAGGCCAGTTTTAATTTGTTGCTGAGTATGTTTATCTATTTGTTATATTCTTATGTTTGACTACCTTAAGGTGTTTTTTTTTCAGATTGTTGTCAATGTGCCATTAGCATATGTTGGACAGATAACATTTGTTGTTGTGATAATGATCTTGGATAAATTCTGTAAAATAAAGTAAGCTTTTGATGCCCTTTCTTTGACACGTCCAGAAATCTTCTCAAAGGGACTATGTAGTTGCTTTGTTGCCAACACCAGCAGAAGATGATGAAGATGAAGGAGATGGAGAATTAATGGAGAGCAAGGCCTCAGCAAAGCAGAGAGGCATTGAGACAGTTAATGAACAATGGATAGCTGAACATGCCAGACAGGTGAGAGTCTCTTCACAATGTTTGGGCTATCCTTCATCCCAATTTGCCCCATTTTTGCAATTAAAATATAATGCACAGCTGGCAAACTAGTTGTCCTGAATTTCTAAACCTCTTTTGTGATGTTAAAAAATATCACTGTTTCGGGAAACACAGGCTAAAAGAGGTGTGGTGCACAGGCATGAAAACACTTAGAATTGTTTTATTTGACCAAACTAGTTTACAGTAGTTTTCAAAGAACCATATAATATAAGTTGCCAATAATTCTAAAGTTTCAAATTTTCTAAGTTTTTCACAGATTTTTGAGAACAACTGAGATGATGACAATGTCTCGGTAAGGCATTATGCTTTAGGTAGCAGCACAAGAGAACCATGGGTGTTATATATCTATGCTGCCAATTGGTGGTAATATTACTGTGTTTAAAGAGGGACAGACATGTAAACAACCCCCTCCCCCTCCTTCCAACCCTTCTATTCTCCTCTTCATGTCACTTTTTCTTCTTTTTGCCTTGGTATTGGTTCTATGTGCTGGTTGATGATAGGGTAGCCCAATGGGTAGCTTATACAAGATCTTCAAGGTATATTGGTGGTCTAACCACAGATAGTAGTATTCTAGACTTTGGCTTCAGAGGTTGGCAACTGGTTTAAATGATATAATTTTGTCACAAAGCTTGATTTAGTCATTTATCAATTTTACTCCTCGCAGGTGATGAGGATGTTGCCAGGAGGACTAAGTGTGATGGGGATATATGTCGCAGCATCCGATGAAGAACTAAATAAAAGTCAGAGCAAACTGAGACAGATACTCTTTGCTATTTACAAACTGTTTCAGAAGAAGCAGGTTTCTCGATCGACAGGAGCTGAATCCTTAGTTTGGAGCATTTTACAGATATCAACTAAAACTAAAAAGTATCCTTTTCTGTAAAGATGGACAAGAGACAGCTTGTGTTCATTGTTATAATTAAAGTCTGAGAAGCATTTCATTGATGTGACTATTATTCCATAGGTCAGGAATGTAAGAAACATTTATTTGTGAAAATAGCGAAACTACTGGATTCCTTTAAAAAGTGATTTTCTTTGTCTTCTTAAAAGACACAATAAGGATTAAAAACACAAGCAAAGACTTTTGCTGATATGAAACTTGAACCAGTTATCCCATTCGGTAAAACTATGTTATTTAAATTCCTTGTATGTTCCAAGTATGAATCCCATTATATAGCATGTACTTGTTTAGCTGTTTCAAATATGGGTATAATCTCACAGGACTTCTTCTTCTTTCTGATGCAGACTTTACTTAATACTTGTTTACACTTCCTACGGTAAACTTGAGAAACATAATTTCTTCTTGAGATCTGTTCTCTGTCTGGGTGGTATCTTATGCAATTGGGTGTGACTTTTGTTCAGGTGGTATACAAGGTAGACCATACTTTGGCTTGTGACTGGCAACCAACCAAGAAATAGGTAAATAGGGATCACCTCCAAGCTTAGACTGAAGTCACCGATTTGTGGTCGACTACTGTAGCCGAGTGGATAAAGGCGTTGGCATTTGAAGCAATGAGGCTTAGCAATTGGGAGGTTTGGGTTCATTCCCCGACCTGGTCATAGTAAGGTGGATTTTTCATCCAAGAGCAATCTACGGTTTTCCCATCTGAAATGACTTTCTTAATTGAAAAAGTCCAAATTTGAGTTGAAGTGTTGATTTGAATTGAAAGCCACCCAACATGAAAAATCCAGTTGTAATCTCCAACATTTGTGGTGGCTTAAGCTTTGTAAAAATAACAACCTGAATAATGCTGTTCTACTGTAGCCAAAAGTTTGTGTTTATTTTGGTGTCCAAGATTTCTATAAATATGACGGATTACTTTATTCACATTGGTGTCATATTTATGTATATTTATTTGTAGGTTCCTTCGCCAGTTTACTTTCAATTTAATTTCAATTGCTTCAAATAATTCATACTGTATGTATACAAGAATCTGTTACAAAGAAACGATGTTATCATTATGCATTTTCCAACAATTTTATTGAGTAAGGATTTTCATAAGCAGTGCCAGGCGTATCCTTAATCAAGTTTTTCCAGATTAACGTGCAAAACTTTCAATGTTGCTGATCCGAAGGTGAGTGCGTGAAGCTGGTTGTATTGTTTCTCCTATTGAGAATATTTAACAATTGTTCAGTGGTTGTTCATATTTTATTACAGAAATCCCAAAAGTTATTCGCCAAAGCTTGAGCTTTTCTGATTTATGTAGTTCGAGAGAAATTAAGACTTGAAAGTGACCGTAGTCCACTAAAAAATGTTACGCCCTGTTGGAAGTCAAAGTACAATATATTTATTGGGAATATTGGCATAACATTTTTGACAAACATTTGGGTGTTTTGAATGCAAGGCCCACCAAAGGAGGCCTTGCCAATGTTTTGGCTAATCTGGACCCTGAATCTGTATTAAATACTTCAGCCATGATTGCTAAGAATTTCTGGTGGTTCAGGTTATTATCAAGAACTGATTTCTTCTATCAAATCTGTACTGTGCATCAGGTGAAAGAAACAGCTATTTATAGAGTTGTTGTTGTCTAATTGTCAGTTATTTTATTGAAGTACTACGGAAACTAGCCAATTTGCCCCATTCAGTACGTTTGTTGTGTGTGATAATCTCCTTCAAAATTGGTTGAAATTATTCGAAAAGCTCTTTTAATTTGAAAGATATACACATTTGAAGTTTTGATAAACCTGGGAGAGTCTTTAAATATGTGCAAACTATGATGTGGAGTGTTGCACTCATCAAAATTTCTTATTACCCCCAAACTAAAAGCCCAAATATATCATTTGAATAGTGTGATGTTCCTCTTTTGAAAGAAGACAAAATATTTCAAAAACTTGCCTTAGGCCTCAAACCTATGTTCAGTGTCCTCAAAACAAAGCTTATTGAAACAAAGCAATAGCATAACAGAAAATTAGGCAGTCACTCCCTTTACATCATCAGTGTGCATAATTAGGTAATGTTTATTCATACGTAAAACTAGAACTGAGATTAGACTTGTCAACTGGTCAATCTGTGATGGATTTTGATGGGAGTTGCAGCTATTTTATGATTTATAATGCCTATTAGATTGATTAAGACAATGTTGTTCATAGGTGTCCGTAGACCATTAAAACTTGAATATATATATGAACTAATCGTAAAGGTTCCACTGAAGTTGTTAATTATCACCAACGGAAGATCTTTTAAATGCTAAGTTCCTTTGCTTGTCAATACAGTATGCAGAGTCCTTATCACTTTAACCATAGTACTGACTTATTATAAGCATATCGCTTCTAGGCCTTTTGGCTAAGATCATGTGTAGTACAGTATATGTTCCCTTTCGAGGGGAATGGTGATACACACCTGACGATGATCACACAGTCACAGTCCCGATGCAAGGGGACTGGGGTTGAGAGCAGATCAGTCGTTCGGTTTTTCGTGCCCAGGGTCTTTCCTGGGTGACTTTTCTTTAAAAATCATTATAAGCATACCACTGCTTTATCTTAGTAGCATATATTGTGCAGACATTTATATAAATTCACTTTGATACTTCCAAAATATGTAAATACTTTCATAAACCTCAAAAGTGCAGATTGTTCACTGTCTTTCCAGAGCACAGCCAAGCCAGCCGACTGGAAGTTTCAGAGCTTTGTCAACAGTTGGTCTTGTGTCTCCTGTCGTCTGCAAGTTAACCTGAGGATACCTTTTCAGAAGAGATTTAGAGATTGTAGTCATTACAGTAAATTTGTCTTGGTAAGTTAGTATAGTAGTGAAGTACTATTGGTAAGTAATATTGGGTATGTAGTATAGTTGTATAGTTAAGTACTATTGGTAAGTAGTATTGACTTGAATTGAATTTGAATTGAATTTTGAATTTATTGTCCACAATCGGAAATTCGGCTTACACAGGTCGTAAACGAAAAAAGAAAAGAAAAGCAATAGTATTAGTATCAGTAGACTACGATACACATACAGTAATACAAACATATATACAGCAAGTCCTACAAATAGGAAACTTATCTTCTCACTTGTGAATTAAATATATTGAAAGAATTAGGCACAAATGAGTATCTGTAGCGGGCCCTAAGTGTACTTGGTGGGCATAAATGCAGTTCAGAGTGGTTGTAATTATTGGTAAGTAGTATTGTTGTATGGTAAAGTACTATTGGTAAGTAATATTAGGTAAGTAGTATAGTATAGGTCAAAGCATGTATTTGTGGTTTGAGTCATAGTTTTTGAAATCCAGTGCTAGTGTTTACAGACAAGTCTGTGTTGACTGATTGAAAAACAAAGACTTTAATTTGGTCATTCAAAACTGAATGGGATTAAGATAGGCATAAGTTGTGCATGTTAATTATAGAAATGCAGAATGAAGCATTTATGTTCTTCTTCTTCAAATCTCAGATTGAAGGACCTATTTTTAGGACTAGCCCTAGCGTATGCATTCATATGTTTTGTGATGTCAAAGATTTCAAAATTAAAACCCGAGTATCTCCAGATTTGTGTGAAAATTGCCAATATCATCCACAGGTAGAAATTGAGAACCAAGATTTTGCAACATTTTGGACGATTTCACGAAACGCAAACTTTCAAATTCACCTCTCTATGCATGAATATATCCCAAATATGGTAGTCTGACTTCCAATTAGCTTTGACTCATTTTTAGTGAGCAAGCTGCTATTGAGGTAGGAAGTGTCAAAGTTCAATGGAATGGACATTTTAGAGAAGACATCAGAAATCTTTCAATGTGGTATGCAAGTGTAATACCCTAGATACCCAGGTCAATAGTTAAAAATCACTATTACATTTTATAAAACAACTAAAACGTTCTTTATTAAATAAGCTCGTGTAGAGTTTCTAGTTTCTTTTCCTATGTTTAGGTGTTTTTTGGTGGGGGTGGGGGGGGGTTGTGTGTGTTTTTTGTTGGTGGCCTGGCCTTGATAAGCTCTGCTTCTGCCAGGTCTCCTCCACTTCACATCATTTGTATATATCAATTGCTTGATTCCTATGGAATGTATTTGTATTGTATATTCAAATGTTATATGTTCACTTTGTTTATGTTATGGTGAAGTGGAAATAAATAGTTTTCAATATCAAAAAGTGTAATGCTTGTGAAATTCAATTACAAACCTTACAAAACAAAAACTGTCATCATTCATTTATTCCCTGCATTGCTATTCTTTTCTTTATATGTTTTTTTTTTCTCTTTTATTCCCTTGTCATATCTATACCCCTGTGACTTGCATTTGACTAGTATGTTTGTTTTTCATTCTCTCTTTTGTAGAATGGGACAGACAATCTTCTGAATGCTGTGAGTGAGTCAATGGTTTTAATTAATGGCCAACTGAGGGATGAAACAGAAGCAATAGAGTCATTGCTTGGAAAAGTAAGTATTGCCTGATAAGTTGTCCAGCCATCTGTTTACTAAGACCACCTAACTTTATAGCTGGTTTTGTTGACAGTAGCTCTACCAGTTTTAAATTGGATTTATGACTCTGTAACAGTATACCTGTGAAGGGCATCACTCTCAGTCCATTGTTTACTGTACCCTTCTGAAAATATGCAAATCAATTGTAAGTTGTATTACCAGCATTATATGGCGAGACAATAACCAGGTCCAAACTTGTTAGAAACTTAAATGAGTTGACTAGAGTAGTACCGCTTTAATTAACGTCAAACAAAGCTCGTCCCTGCTATTTTCTTAAAGAAAGAGAAGATGTTCTCCTCATTTGCATCGGTCTTTTAGTAGATTTATTTTTGATAACCATCTCCTTTGCATCGATTAATAATGATGGTCAAGATATCTTCCATTAAATACTTTCAATCAAAATTTGTGTAATATTCTGTTTCTAAAAAAAAAAATGTTTTTACTCTCTTCAGAAAAAGTCGGGGAAAAAGTCATCGTCAGGCGGCAGTTCTCAACCGTTAGAGATTAAAGCGGAATTATTGATGGATAAGGTGAGTAAACACACAACAGACTGGTAGTGACTGTGAGTCCGTACAGTTACTCGTAGTCTGCCTGTGGTTGTACTCGCCCCGATGGATCTGTGCTCATACTTGTGGCACTTTTGGAGTCTAATGTACACTCTAGTGAAAGCTTAAGTAGTAATAATAATAATAATAATATTTGCTTTTTATCTAGCGCTTTATACCAGAGATAGGTCTCAAAGCGCTTTACCGATGTTATATTACCCCTGGTCAATGATAACATGTCCCAGAGAAAATCCCTCCAGTCGGCAGCAGTTACATACTGCGCCCAATGACAAGTTACCTCACAGGTACCCATTTAAGCCCTGGGTGGAGAGAGGCAAGTGAGATAAAGCATCTTGCCCAAGGACACACATAATGAACTAATCGAAGCAGGAATCGAACCAGCAATCCTTGGATCACAAGTCCGACGCCTTAGCCAATTGGCCACGCTCTCGTACTCATACTCATACTTACTCTAAGAGCCTTGCACTCTTGCTGGTATCAGTGGGAGGTCTACTTGTGCTTGTACTCAGGATGTTGCACCTATATAACAAGTCATCACTCGGCTCTCAGCCGTTAGATATAAAAGCAGAACTGTTGAAGGATGTTAAGGTTAGTGGACACATAGATTTGAAGATTTGGTTAACATAACTAGGTCCAGTTAAAGGGTGTGAAGACTCGCGCAAAAAGAAACGTCTAATGCCAGTAATCTGACCTAGTTTCGAATGAGGTGTAACAGAAGTGTTAGACACCACCATCAATCCCAGAAAATATACACACAGCTTGCTACCGTCGGTAATTAGACACTAGTGTACAGTCAGTACATACAGCTGCGGTCAATACCCACAGCACAGTGTACAAACGATACAGCGATGGATATCTCAGGTCCAGCTAAAGATAACAAAGTATCACGTTTCATTACTGTCTGCATTTTGTAGCGACAAGAGATAAACTTCACTTGCAAGCAACGGAAAGTTAACTTTTTAAAGATGGCGGCACACTGTTTGGGGCGAGTCTTCAATGCCTTTAACATATTGCCAATAACTGTGGGTATTTCGTGGCTTGGTTTTATTTACTACTTTACAGTTTAGCCTATCAGAGTCTATAGGTTGTAACTTCAGTTCATGATCGTTTGGTAGGAAATTCATAGACTTATGTCTCTGAATACTTTGTTGTTCCAAATGCATTGGTTTGAGCACTTTTTTTTATGGTAGACAAATAGGTTGAAAGTATATTTCAATGCCTAACTGATGCTGAAATTCATATTCATAAATGGTTAGAGGGCCTGATGTTTCGATCCTAGCAGGTTTTTCATCAGATGGTAACTGAAATGAAATTATACTAAGGACAAATGAAGAGAGACAGATGAACAGTTATCTGTCCATCTGGATCTCTCTTACTTTTATATTTCACCAAGAGAGGCTCTTTGCAGTAGACGAGCAGATTGTTAACATATCTTTCTGTCTTTGAAGTGTATATATGAAAGCTTGTTATTTTGTAAGTATGTATGTGTGTATGTATGTGTGTATGTATGTATGTAGTTTAGATCCTCCTGCAAGCAGGAACTCGCGAAGAAGCCATCATTGGCATATCAAAGCCGCAAGCTGACCGAAGTCAGTCTCTTACATTCATACTTTAACGTCCATGATTATGAATTGTCAATTATCAACTACTCTGTAACTGGACGACATACATTAATCTTGGAGTGGCTCGAACTCGGGACCTTATGATTGAAAGGCACCGGTGTTAACCACTGAGCTAACACTCCTGTTTGGTAACATATTCTTTCTGTCTTTGCAGATTATATTTGAAAGGTTGTTATTTTGTAAGTAATGTATAACATTTTGACTCCGTCCTTTTCAACAGGCTGTACAAGGACCTACCCAAGATCTAGAGTATATGATAGCAGGAGATACCAAAATTATTGGTTGGGTCCACGCCAGGGGCTACCTCTGTCCAAAGTCTACCTTTGGAGATGTTGAAAAGGTTTGGATTTATAGATGACACGGTAGTTATTATTCTTTTCTAACACGGTTTAATAGGTATAAGAATGACGAATATTGATGATGTAAGGGGTGAGACTTCAAAGTGACCAGTCACTGAACTGTAAAATAGCTTGGATACGTGTTCAACACTTGAAGTTGTGTAGTATATCAATTGGAACCTTAAGAAAGGAGAAAGGCAAAAAAACAAAACCTGTAAATGAAGAAATAGCTTTGTGTCTTACCCTATTCAAGACCTTTGGTAACTGAGTGGAAAATTGTGCAATTTGGAATTCCCTCTGCCTCCCCCTCCCTTCCCTCCTCCACCATATGGGTTGTATTCCTCTAGAACCCATGTACTTGATGTGAAATCTAAGAACCCTGTTAGAAAATGTTCTCCTTGCTTCATATTAACAACAAGTCATTAACCACAAATGAAATCCACCACCATTGTCCTGGACAAATTGTTTTCATGCAGCAACTTGTCAACTTTAATTACTTGCTAAATTTTGTCATTTTAATTAATTATTTCTTGGAATTGAGGTGAATTCAGATTGTTTATCAATAAATGGGGAACAATTTCAAATCAATAAGACAAGAGGTATCAATATTGGATTGCTCGTCAGTATGTGTATTTGTTTTTTAAGTCTCTCTTTTATTTGTTAGGTGATTAAAGAGGATATTGAACGGAGTCTGAGGGTGAGATTTGACTTGCTGGGAGAAGAACTGAGACAGAGCAGTGGAGATGCAGAGGTCAAAGAGCTAGAAACAGGTAGATTGTGATGCTATTGTCCCAATATCCTGTTTGAGACTGATCTTCTTAACATTCCTCATTTTGTTATCTGCTTGAAAACACTTGACTGCATCATCAGCTGGATGGTGCATTGGGAGACAGGAGACACCATAAATTCCATGCAGATGCCTCCCCTACCCCTTCCACTTCCCCTCCACCTTTACCTGTGGGACAATGATTTACCAGTTACCTCTATTGAATGGTGCTGCTTGTAAATAAACAGTAATAATTTGTGTTTGCCACACTAAAGCAAACTTGTCTGACTATGTGTGTAGTATGTTTCATTCCAAATCAGACTATTTCAAAAAACCTAATTGATATTCACATGGATTCATCCACTGTGCTTTTCACTAGCGTACAAAAATAGATTTCTTTGCAGTAAGTAGTAAGAAAGCTGCAATGTAGAATTTTAACAATGGTGAATGATGCTAGGAATGATATGAAACATTATGAAATATGAATATTTGAGAGCTGATCCTCTCAGAAAGGGTAAGCAGAAGAATCCTGGCTGGTGGTTTGGTTGGGGTAGTATTATGTAGTCGCATGACACCATCACAAAGAAGGATCTTGATCGCAAAATTGACACTTTTCAAAGGAGACTACTTGTAATATTCTCAACATTAGATGGACCAATAACAATTGGTTATCAAACGATGAGCTCTACAATGAAACCAACCAAACACCTTGGTCATCCATAGTCGCACATAGAAGATTGAGATTTTTCGGTCGTGTAGCAAGACTCCAGGAGGACGCTCCAGCAAAAGTTGCTTTAACAGAAGCATTGATTCATACTGCTAAACCAGTAGGAAGGCGCGTGACTATCTTGCTTGGAAAAATAAAGTCGCGATTTAAGGACGTTAACATTAACAATTTCGAGGAAGCAATAAACCTTGCACAAGATCGTGATACGTGGCGGAGGTTAATCACTGAGCATGTCGGATAGACGAGACTCAACTTACTACTACTAGCACTATGAAACCATCACAGTCTGCAAACAACTTAATACACATGTCTGTTCTGTAGGCAAGACAATATGTAGAAGGATACAGGGTTGGACAATACCTGTGATGGTAAAATTGAAAATAGAATAAGAGAAAATTAAAAGATGCCTTCACTACCTCTTCCTCTTCCCCTCCACCTTCACTCCTGTTGTCTTCATCCCCTCCATCCGGTTTTGGTAACAATGAAAACCTTTGAGAGCGCAATTTGAGATGGAGTTTGCCATAAATCTGGCATTCCCATAATGGACCATTTAAGGAAAGATCTCATACCTGCAACATTGGTTTACTTTATTCCCCTCAAAAATACTCACAACCAGGATAAATGAAATTAGACTTGAGGTTTGCAAATAAAACTGTTTTTTTCTTGAGGGATTAAATGGTTCATAACTCACTAATTATACAGATTATGTTATTTCCCCATGGTTCTTCATCTTGCATGTGGATTGCGTTCTACCGCTCTTCAAAATGCTTACCTTTTTTTGTTGGTTGAAAGAGAGACTAAGGGGTCATTTTTAGTTCAATCCAGAGCTAAAATGAAAAACTTTTGAAAAGATTCTCATAGAAGGGGATAAGGGGTGCAAGGTGTCGACAAGAGTCCATTTACCAAAAGTGCAGTATTGTTATTAGTTACCATAAATCAAAGTGGAGTAATTCCTGTAGCTCTTACATAGTCAACATGAACTGGTTTGAAATTAAAACTTTTATGAGACTGTCAGTCTATCGGTTCATCATCACGTTGGGAGTCTCAGTGTTACCGACTGGTTTTACAACAGTCAGTAAGTCAACAATACTACTGATGTTCTTGTTCGAACATTTCATTAGCTCAGTGGTTAACGCCGGTGCCTCTCAATCAAAAGGTCCCGAGTTGGAGTCACTCCAAGATTAATATATGTCGTCCAGTTACAGAGTTGTCGACAATTGACAATTCATAATCATGGACGTTAAATATGAATCTAAGAGACTGACTTCGGTCAGCTTGCGGCTTTGTTAAGCCAATGATGGCTTCTTCGCGAGTTCCTGCTTGCAAGGAGGATCTAAAATACATACATTTCATTCCCAACTGAATCTCTCATCTCCCTAGATCCTCCATCAATTATCGCCACACCCCAAAGGGTCCTCGCCAAACTGCCAGGGACCCCTATTTGCGTCAGCGATTACATCTTCCAAGACGAACAACCCCAGGATGTGGGAGCTCACTTTCTAGAGTTACTGAACATCACCGTGACGGAAGAAGACGTCGACTTTAACTGCGAGCAAATGCCAGGTACAGTTCCTTGACTTACTTCAACAGCCATCTCATATCTCGTTCAAATTCATACCTAGCACACATCTTCTTTACATGCTTGTAGCATTCATTGTGCAGTACTGCACAGGGATCAATATATATATATACAAAGGTTGTCATGTTTCATGGCGAAAGGAGTTTTCAAAACCAGACAAAACACAGATCAGACTTGACACAGCAGTATCGCAGACATGCTGGTAGGATTATTCTTGTGGTGTAATAGTGTAGCATTTTAGTATAGCTACTCCTTGCTAAATTGGACAGTATTGTGTCAATAGGGGTTGTGTAAAATAGTGATGCATAGGCTGGCAGAGAATGTGACCCATTATATGGAAAAGAAAACTATCCCACACTGTCAAAAGCCCCATTTCAGTATCTTGTCCCTAACTCAAGAGATGATTGAATGAATGGAACTTATTTTGACAGACCAATCCTCTGATTTTTCCCTGGTGGAGACTATAGTAGGTGGCCTATGATGTCTTTATGGCAAATGTTCTTCAAAGTTTTCATTATCATCTCTTTGCTTGATTTATCTTTGAAACCTTTTTTTTTTTTTTTTTTTACCACGCTTGGTATCTTTATTGGTAACATTCTTGTGCCATTTCGAATAAATTCGGATACAGTAAAGTCAAAAACCTTTTACAAGTAATTATAAATGCATACAAAAACAATGATGCATCGTAATTAACTGAACAGTATAGTGCAATTACTAAATGAGTCTTTTAACTGCTCATAAGAAATAAAAGCTTTGCCTCTTTGCTTGAGTTCTTTCTCAAGTTTAATAGCAAATTTTAACTTATAACTTTGAAACCTGATACATTGGGAATGTTTGCTTAACTGTCAACCTTGTCTGTATTTAGAAGGTAATCAACATTGCTGTTTTATAGCAATATTATTTTTTTCTCTAAATATGTGAGTATTACTAAGTAAAAAGAGAAAATGTTTTAGCTGAATAGCTGTGATGACATCATTCATGCTGCTATTGCTAGATGCATCCACGAAACCCCACCAAATTTGACAAATTCATATCATTGTCGTAGAAAGTGCTATGAGTCAATGGCTTTGAGCTATAGATGCCAGAAAATGTTGACGTATTTATGAAAGCAATCAATTACAGCTACCTAAATATCCTTTAAGTGTTAGTGGACCAATTGAAATAAATTTGGAGTAAATATTGTACAAGATTTAAACACCATTCTATACTACAACCTCCTTCAATTGTTGCCAGTATTAATAATGAAAGCACAATGAATGGAAAGCACAATGAATGCACCCTGTTACATTTAGACTTCCTGTGTGAGAAAATAATAGAACTCACAATTATTAAACTACAGCAGGTAATTGGTAATGGTGAAAACAGACCATCACTACCAGATTTGAATCGCATTGTGTAGTTTACTGTGCTATTGTACATGCTGATACATATAAAACAAGTATGTAAACAAAGATACAATCAAGGATAACAATTCTTTGGGTATTGCATCATAATGATGTGAAGTGTCCAGTGGCTGAAACCATTGAGAAAAGTACTGGTAGATAAACAAATTTAATACCAAAAGAATCTTTACATAATAAAGCAATGGTAAAGAGTAAGGAATGCCAGGCTGTGTGAGAATCACTCTATTTCCATCATATACCTGGTTGTGCACTAACTTCTATCTGCAGCTAATTTTAATTGCCACAATATATCAGAAGGGGGGGTGGGGGGGAGAGGGACCAAGGGAACTGGCCCCTGCTGTCATGTCAGCAATGAAAGAGATGAATTGGTTAGTCAGTATCGGTATTGGTTTGTGTGCATGTATCTATAATGGAATGTGTAAAGGGAATTACCTTAGGCACAACTGCAACAACCTGCCGTAGGCAGTATGGGTATTGGTTTGGGTATTGGTATGGGTATTGGTTTGTGTGCATGTATCTATAATGGAATGCTTCAAGGGAATTACCTTAGGCACAGCTGCAGCAACCTGTCGTAGGCAGTGGTAAAAGAAACCTTCCCCTGATTAAGCATTGAGATAGATAAATTATTAAAGGGAGTTCATAAAGAATAATAAGTTCCCTGAAATGATTCCCATAGTAAAATTATCATGTGACTGACTACATGAGTTAACCTAATGTTACCTGGGGATTTTTTAAGTTTAAGACATGGATGAAATCAAAGGTAGTGTTTCAAAAAACCATCAGTACAATAATTATATGTAACCATGTCATTCTGTGTTTGTGTTTGCTGCCATCACTATTGTCAGTTGCCAACGGTTATTTCTATATTCATAGGGTAGCATACGCCTATTGAATGCCCCATTGACTTACACACTAAATCATACAAGTAGCGTGGTCTGTAAGTCTAGGTAGAAGTTAGCTAACTAGCTAAACATTACCCATCACAGCATAGCTGACAAGGTGGCCATTCATGCACCATCAGTTTTCCATATCATGACCATGTAGATTTTTTGCCACAAGAGCCTGAAGATTTCGTCACTTGTAATAAAAACCTCATTACTCAGTAGCAAACAATGTTTGTACGCTGCTCCTGGGAGGCCTAAACAGGTCTAAAACTGCCTCAGTCGACCCAGTTTCTGTACCACATGTACTTCCATTTAACACATGTGGCACAAAAAGCCAGATCCTGGCATTAGACAATTTGCAGACCTCTGTTGTGTAGGCTGCTAGGAATATGGTATTCAACAAGCATTGGGTGTCTAAGGCTTTGATCAACAGGAATTAGCAATTTGGACAAAATGTTTCATTGAAATTTGTGAAAAAGTAGTGGGATACATTTCATATTTCATATAAAAAAGATGCTCTTCTGCTTCTGCTTTTTGGCACTTTTTCCCGAAGGATTTCGGATCGATAAAAACTCAAACAGGAGTATACCAGCATAGTGCAATAAGAACCCATGTTTTGCAACTTGATAGGAAAGATGGGTGTGTTTGTCTTGAAGTAAAACTTTCTGTATTAATGTAGCCAAAATATTCTCGAGGAAGGTGACAAAAAAAGAACAGATCTTGGGTATACTTTTCTAAATAGCTAGTTATGTGAAATGTATGAACTATAAGAGGGGAATTTAGGATAGTTACAGAGGTGTTTTGTGCACTTCTCTCCCCTTCACATATTGATAAATCAATCTCAGGTCACCTGCAGTACCAAGGCTAAAGGAGAATGAAAGTTTGACTGTTCAAATTGCGTGGGCGCTGTAATGTTATCTCTTCTCTCATTGTCCAAACAAGCAGAATCGTCACGAAGCAGTGTGTTCCGCAATATTTGGAAACACTGCAGCAACTGCAGCTTCCATATGATGTCATAGAATCCCTGGTGGATATTTTTGCCAATTTGTAATATACTTATTTTTAGACATTATTCGGAACTCTAGCACTCGAACATGCTCAATCAGCTGTTAGTTTGATCATTAAACAACAACGTGCTGTACATGCATGCTACATAGCTAAGCTTCGTTAGCCTAGGCTTGAATGTTACAGACAAATAGGTCGTTAACGTAGACTAATGTTGCTGCATTCAAATGTTTGACGTATTTGTAAAATTATTTTTTTATCTAGGGATCTTAACACATGATTACATTTTGTAAAGGGTGTTTTATGTTTAAGTGCTACCATATTTCTTTGGTTGAAAATTGGGGACACTGTGTCAGTACTAACTCAGTTTAGGCATATGGATTAAACGATGCTATACCTAACTTAGTGAAGTAACTGTTATATATCAACAAACAGCTATGTACATTAACTTAAGTGTTAGTGCTCATGCTTAACATTATGCAGCCCCACGTTATACGTCACATCTTTTCCTGCCAAGCTCGTGGTGCTAACATGCGGCCACCAATCACGCTTCTGTGTTGACAACAGTTGCATCACCATGCGTGTACAAATAAGTCACGTATAGTGATGCAAAGTGCATGTGACTACATGTGACACAAGGCCATGCTTTTAAAGGCCTTCATATGTTATTATAGTTGGTATGTTACTGGACTTGATTCAGGTTATGACGAACTCATCTGCCTGTATTGTCTATGTAGGATAAATGGCAGCAGATTAAGAAATCTCATAAATGTTTGTACAATATTCATAGAAATTCTGAAGATGCAATAAATCTAACATACCACACCACAAAACCTACTCTGTATGCTACAAACTCTGTGATTCATATAGGATATAGCTGTAGCGTTTTGTGCTGATTGTGTTGAAGATGACATACAGTGTAATTAAATTAAGTTAAAGGGGTTGAATAATGTTGAATCCTCATTGACACCTGAGGGAATCGAGTGAATCTCAGTGTTATATAATGTTCAATATACAGAAGCTAAGCACCTTACAGGTCTACAATTTCACAAACAGTTTCATCTGTGTCTCAAAAAGTCTCAAAAGTTTCGAATTTATTTTGTGGAAAACAACTCAGAAAATGCTTGTAATTAATGGTACAGAATGGGCAATGGTACATCAATATTTCATTTTTCTTAAGTGAAATTGTAGTGAAAATGGGTTCCATGGCTTAAGAAAATGGAGTTTCCTTTGCAGGCATGTGCTCAGGGATATTTGAGTGCCAGGTGGATTTGTGTGGTGGGGTGGTCCATGTTCGGGGGGAGGGGTGTAAGGGGTGGAGATGTCACCTCCCCTTTAGGAATTTTTTGGAAATGAAGTATTTTAGATGGCA